>CAEFZX010027525.1:0-11696 GCA_903066825.1 Alfaro cultratus | reverse complement strand
CTTGAAGATCTCCTCTTACAAACTGGACACTCTCTTGCTGGTTTCTCTCTCCACCAGTTCCTCAGACATTCCTTACATAAGCTGTGGCTACATGACAGAACAAGCGGATCCTTAAAGACTTCCTGACAGACTGGACAGCAGAGATCCTCCTCTAACATGGAAGCCATTTTGTCTTCACTATCTGAAAACACAGAAGGTCCAGTCAGTCACGGTTCTCCTTCCTCCTCTACTAACTTCCCTCAAAGTGACTCTGAGTGTTTTTAGTCCAACTCACCTTCAGTGTGAGCAGCTGGAAGCAGCAGAGTTGGAGGTTTCCTTTTCTGTCCTGCAGCTGGACTCACTCAGAGGAAGCTGCTAGTTTGGTCTGAAGGTGATTCTGATTGTCTGGGAGTCTCTCTCTCTGCAGGAAACAACAATCACAAACTGTTTCCTGCTTTTGTTCAGGTAGAACCGGTTAGGGGAAGAGCTTAAACCTGTCAAACATGCTTCCTCTCACATAATCAAGGTGTGTTTCGTTCCAATGTAAAAAAAATTCAACATTTGAGCTGCTACAAAACTCACTGATTAACAGGTTTTATTTTTTTCTGCTCAGATCAAAGCAAAACCTGTAATAAAGATGGTAGAATAAACTGTACTGGTTTCAGCCCTGATTGAAACTTTTACCAAGATCTTCATCATCCAATGATGAGTGCTCCTCTTCCTCCAGACCCACTGCAGCAACAACTCAGTTTTGTTGCTAAATGTGTTTTTAATGTAATGCTTATTATTCTCTGACTTTACTTTTTGCTAAAGACAGAATCAGATGTTTTAATCTGAGCTCCATACGGACATGTTTGCTGGTTTTATCTGTTGGTCTCTATGAAACGCAGGTTTGTGTGTAGATAGAGATGTTGACTCTGTTCTCTGGTTTCAGGACTGGGTGGTCAGTAAATTCGGTCGAGTCCTTCCTGTGCTGCAGCTCAGGTGTCAGAAAGGCAGCAAAGCTCGAACAGTGAAGTACGACCCATCAAAGTACTGCCACAACATCCGCAGACTGGACCGGACCGATCCAGATAAGACTCTGTCAGTCACCCAGCTCACCTGGCAGGTGGAGGGAGGGGATGATGACATCAGCAAGAGGAGGAGGGGAGAGTTCCCCCCATACGAGCCAATCAAACTCAAGAAGAGTCGCACGGATCCCGGCAGCTCCCTTAATGCTTTCAGCAGGAGCAGGTAACGTTTTAAAATTTTCTTTTCTGTTCCCAAGGAAATGTTCTGACACAAAGCAGCTACGGACAAAATTAGCACTATGTTGATGTGACAACATCTCATGAACTGTTGAATTTTTTTTGCACGGAATAGTTGTAGGAGAATGTTGAGGAAAAACGTTTTTATGGTCTGTCGTCGGGTCCGGTTCTGATAAAGGATAGAAGATAATTCAATGGATCTCTGGCCTCAGTTTGCCTTGTTTATTCTGTTTGTATACAGAAACTTTGTGTCCTACTTTGGTTCATTCAGATGTTTAAAAACTTGGTTGTGGTGGTTCTTCTCAACTTTTCCCCAAACTGATTAGTTCTCTCTTGGAGCCTTCCTGGCTCTTCCAGTTTTCTGCAACCTGTCATGTTTGCTGCAATTGGAGACTGAGACGATTCTGTAGAGGCTCCTTAAAGCTGATTTAATGAGGTCCATAAATTAGATATGCAGGGTCAATCAGAGGCTGCTAAACAGCCCAGATAACATTTAAACCTGTCTTATGGAAATTCATTGCTGACCCAAACATGTGGAAAACAATTCAGATTAGCTGAGTGATTTGATATTTTAATATTGTGACTTATTTTGTAAGCATGTGCTGTCAAAATAGGTGGTGAAGAGTCTAATGTCAATTTACTAGAACTAGAGCTTGTTGTTCCACTGTTCAGTTTAAAACTATTAAAGCATGTAATGCCTACTGTTGAGCATGGTGGAACATCTGTGATGCTGTGGGCCTGTTTCTCCTCCAAAGTTCCAAACACCAAAGAATGATTGTATTTTTTATAAAGTAGGCATGCTTTTATCAGAAAGGAGTTTATTGGATTTCTTTGTTAAGAACAAAGAAAGCTGCCAGGAAAAAAATAGAACTTGGCCAGATGTAGAAAGATTATTTGAGGGATTATTTTAAAGAATCACGTAGCCTTATTATGAGAAACTCCAGCTGTGATGAATCTGTGAAACTCTGGAAGCGACCAATGGAATTAGAACCAAAGGATTTATGTAGGTCAGATAGTTTTACTGGACAATTTAAAACACACAGACAGAAGTGGAAATCGATCATGTTCCGTAAATATCAAAATGTGGAGACTTTGGTGTTCTTTGACAAAGACTTGTATGGAGATGCACCATTAAAATCTCTCTTATGTCTTGGGAAGAGAGAGTTTGTGTGTTGATTTAAAGTTTATATTTTCTGCCACTGATTAGTTCCCAACCAATTGGCTCCCAATGTGGTGCAAACAACAAAAACGGAGGTGAGGGGCGCCCTCTAGATGGGGTCACACTGAATAAGTGTAATCATTTCAGGGTTATGATCCTGCAACAAAAGATGAATTTATTTTTTAACGCTTACTGATTATTTAGCAGACTAGTGGTTCACATAGACATAAAAAACAAAAGTTACATGAGTCACAACAACAACTAACACACTAACAGATGAAGAGGAGTCAGTAATGAAACGTATAGAACAGGTTAATAATCCATGTTTCTTCTTTTCTTCTTCTGTCAGATCCGAACAGGCCCAGAAGTCCGACAGAAACACTGAAGTCCATCAGCTCACCAACGGCTCTGATCTGCCAACCAATCACAGAGCAGCTCAGAGGGAGGAGAGGTGGTTCCTTGACAGTGACGTCGATTCAGACGAGGAAATCCACAGTCTGGTGGCCTCCCAGCAGAACTCCCATGATGCACTGCAGCAGGAGGCGGAAGACGACAACAACTTGGAAGTGGTGGGACTCGACTACTTGGTGAAATCAGGATCCAAAGGTAACAGAAATTCTGTAAACAGGGATTTTCAATCAATATGTCATCAATATGTCATCCCAGTTATTAAAAGGAATGACCTTTGATTGCTGAGAAACACCAAGTAAAGAATCATCATCCATCGTTAGCTGGTAGAACCTCATGTAGCTGGGATTATTCTGGAGAACCAGCTCTACAATCCAGATTTCACTGAGCAGAGAAGAAGCCTGATGTTCACTTCAGAGGAGTTTGCACTTCCTGTTGGACACCTTGAGATGAGTTTGTAGGAAGAATGTGACAAAATAACACCTGGAGGGAAGACCTGGTGGACCTTCATGGTGTGGGAAGAAATAGGATCATTAAAAAAAAAAGTAGAAAAAGCTTCACTGAAATTCAGGAATCAATGAAGGCTTTGATGAAGTTCTTTAAAGTGCAAACTTAGAAACAGCAAAAGGTAAAAAAATAACCTTGGACCTGTCCTGATTTCTTCATTTGATTCCAGGAGAGGAGGAAGACTACGACTCTGCTGGCACAGATGAACTGTTTGAATCCAGAAGAAATCCACCTGCCCCACCACAGGAGAAACCTTCATCACCGACAGCCCAGCAGTTTTCAGACAAGAAGAGACAAATGAAAAGAAAAACTACACCTGGAGATGTTTCCTCTAGTAAAACCTCATCCTCTCTGCAGAGAGAGAGCCCAGCTGGCGTCCGCCCTGCGATAAAGCACTCATCAGATTCACACAGTGACGAGGATGATGATGAAGAGGAGGAGGGAAACTCTTCAGACTCGTCTTCAGATTTTGATTTTCCAGCCCTGTTTTCTGCTAACTCCAACCATCTGAGGATCTCCTTGGCTGATTTACAGAGGCTGGCCGAGGGCAAAGTTCCCAGCATCCTCGGATCTGGACTGAAACCGGAGTCTGGCCTCCCGGTGCGACTTATGCGCAAGGAAGCCATCACCCCCGACGAGATCCTGGCCTCCATCCTGGGGGAGGACAGCAGCAGCGATGACAAAGAACACAAGAAGAAGAAGAAAGCAGAAGAAGTGACATCAGCGTCTCTGCAGCCCTCAGAGGAAACCGGGCCGGAAACTTTTCAAACTGACGGGTGTCTGAGGAGGAAGAGGGAACATGAGCAGAATGAAGCTACAGGCAGCAAGAGACAGAAACATGGAGAAACATCAGAAGCTCTCAGAGATCCACAGGCTGACTCTTCCTCTGGGAGTGAAGAAGAGGAGGAAGAGATGATATCTGCGGAGAATCAGCCTTCATCCAGCAGCGCCTCTGAGGAAGAAGAGCAGCAGGCTAGAGCAGCTCCTCATCCAGCTCCTGCTCCAGGCAGCAAGTCCTCTTCCAGTGAGGAAGAGGAAGAAGAGGAGGAAGAGGCAGGGGAGGAAGTAGCTCCTCCCCGGGTGGCGCTGGCAGCCAAGGAGGAAGAGGAGCTCCAGAGGAAGGCCAACATGAGGAGGCTGGCTGCTCTCCAGCAGAGGCAGAAGGAGGCTGAGGAGCATAAGAAGCTGATCCAGGGAGCTCTGGCCAACCTGGTGGGTGTTCCTGGTTTTCCAACTGGTAGCTAGCTCTGGTTCTGGTGTCCGTTCTGAATATCCAGGATGAAAGAGGACCGTTGCTCTTTAGAACAATCTCCTCTGATTCCAGACCTCAGTATTTGTTTTAATGATCTGAACACTTCCACTAAAGCGCTAAAAGTGGAACTGATTTCATTTAATTCTTTAACGATTTTGCTAACTTTGAAAACGTTTAGCTCACTTAACTTCCCCTAAATAATTTACTGGGCTTTTTGTAAACTTTTAGTTGAATAAAGACACATGAAACTTTATTTCCTGGTTTCAAATTCAAATTTACTTTATTGATTCCAAAAGGAAATTAAATGTTGTTGTAACTCATATTAATTAAAATTCTTCAAAGAGTTATTGTAGATTGTGATGGCTGTTGGCAGGAGAGATGCAGTATCTTGTAGCAGTCTGTATTACAGAAAATTTTAAGAAGCCTCTGACTGAAGACACTCTGTTTTCCCAAGTCAGCCTCAATAAGAGGACGGTCAGGGTTGTTAATCTTTTTTTAAATTCTATTTTATTATTCCATCAGGAGGCTCCGCCTCCAACCACAGGGAAACACATCGTCTTTGGTTCAGACAATGAGGAGGAAAAGCAGGAAGTTGTTTCAGCGGTTAAAGAGTCAAAGAAGCCACTGTTCCAGGACAGCCAATCAGAAGACGAAGCCACAGCTGATGGAGCAGCAGCAGCCAATCAGAACGCTCCACACAAAGCAGTGAGTGAGGATGTGAGAGCTTTTGCTCAGCTCTAATCATCCCAGTAGCTTCAGCATCTCTGCCTGTTTTCAGGAGCGCCTGAAGCCGTCGGGTCCTCAGCTGTTTGCTGACAGTGAAGATGATGAGGAAGGTGACGAAGAGGAGGATGGCAGCAGATTTGACATCAGGCCGGAGTTTGAAGGTCCAGCTGGACAGAAGGTCTGGTTGTCATGTGGAGATCATGAACTGTAGTGCTGCCTCAGTCTGGTCTAGTTAAAGTCCTGGTTCTGGTTCTGAAACCAAGGTGTTTGCTTGTTATCCAGCTGATGGAGTTGCAGTCTCGCTTTGGGACGGACGAGAGATTCCGGTTGGACTCCCGCTTTCTGGAGGACGAGGAAGAGGAAGAGGAAAGAGGTCAGAAGGTTTGGATGAAGGTTGAGTCAGGAGGAAACGGAAGGAGGGATGTTAGTGGAAATCAACCAATGAAAACTTCATTGTTTTGTTGAGCTGCGGGACAATATGAACCTCCCTCTGTTACCTTCTGAAGAGTTTTTCATTTTTTGCTTTCCAGAAGTTCAGAAGAGTCCAATGGAGGATGAAGAGGCTCTGGAGGAGGAGAAGAAGAAGAATCTGTCCATCCTGCAGAGCATCCTCGGAACTGGCCAACAGGCCAGCGGCAAAACGGCCGGCAAAGCCAAGCAGTTCAGGTGGGTGTCAGTCTGATTTCCAGCTCCGCCTGGACTAAAAGGTGGAGTTTGAACAGATTTAGATCTGTTGTTTTTGTGTCTGCAGAGATGTGTCGGCGCTTCACTACGACCCGAGCAAAGAGGAGCACACTGCATTTGAGACCAAAACAGAAGAAACCAAAAAGGAGAGGTAGAGGAGCCACCTCCATCCTCAGATTAAACTGGCACAATCATTCATGACTTCTGATCACTTGAATCTGTGTGTAGATTCTGTGAAAGTTTAGCTCAGAAGATCCACAAATCATCAGAGCTTTAAACTCGAGTCAGACTTTTCCCAGCAGGATCCTGAAGGTTTGTTCTGTTCGCAGCAAGGCGGCCCGCAGGAAGAAGAGGGAAGAGGCTCAGAAGCTGCCTGAAGTTTCCAAGGAGATTTATTTCCAAGTGTCCGGAGACCTGAAGGCCGTGTTCGGTCAGACGAATGACGGCTCTGCTGAGGGAGAGGAGGGGACAAACTGGGATAAAGTGGAGGAAGAAGAGGGAGGAGGAGAGGAAGAGCAGCTGCTGCCCTCCCTCCTGTCAGCTGATCCCAGCTCCAAGTCAGAGGAATCCTCCGGATTCAGATTTTCCTTCTTTGGCGACGAATCAGCAGCTGGAAGCGGAGAGACGGGTGAGTCTCATCAGTTCCGCTCATCAGACCCACACATGAAGCAGATCTCTGTTCATCTCTTCAATCTTCCCAACAGCCGAGTACAAAGCTGAGAAGATCCAGGCGCCGAAGGTCTCCTGGCACCAAGACCCACGTTTCCATGACAGCAGCTCTGAGGAGGAGGTGGAGGAAGATGAGGAGGATGAGCGAGAGGAGAAGAAGGAGGAGCAGAGCAGCGTTGAAGCTAAAAACACAAAGTGAGGGAAAAATCCTGCAAACAGTTTGGTTTTATTTTCTCCAATAATCCAAACCTGAATGTGATCAGAGGAAACCAGCAGGTTTGACTTTGATTCATTGAAGTCACACCAGCTTTCTCGTGATTGGTCAGTAAGTCTATCAGTAAATAATAAATAACCTGGATTTATTTATCAGTGGTGGGAAAAAAACCAACTCAGTTATGGAGTTTCTTCCTTAATCGATTAACACATTTAATCTGTGTAAACACTTTATCTTCCTGTAGTAACGTTTTGCTCTGGAGATTCTGGAGAAGATAAAATAATCACTTTGAGTTCAGATTAAATCTCTTCCACTCTTTTATCTTCAACAGGGAGGAGACTCCGTCACAACCTGATTTCTTCTTCTTCTCTTCTGATGACCACAGACTGAAAGGTGAGATCAATCTTCTGGGCTCCTTACTGACACTTTGTTATGATGTTTTGATTTTTTTGGAGCTCTAGACAGAATTAAATCTTTAAATCTTGACTTTTCTCTTCTGTTGGAGTTTTTTTTAATCATTTTTAATCTCAGCTCTCTGTTTCCTCCTTCAGAGGGGCCCAAGTTGTTCTGTCGGACCTCCCAGCTGGAGGAGCAGAGGGAGCAGTGGGTGGAGAGGACCAGCACGCTCAAACAGGTTTCTATCAGCTCCACCAATAAAAGCTGATCTTAAAGTCTACTTTGTCGCTCTCTAGAGACAGAACTGTTTCAAACTGCAGTTCCTTTAAACCAAACAAGCTGCAGAAATATCTTTACATCTTGGATCTGAGATGATCAGAAGCAGGAAAATGAAACGTCTGACCCACATGGTTGTTTATCACAGAACATTTCAGCTCTGATTCTTCTGCAGAGAATACAACAGTCAGAAATAAAGTTTCTTCTCAAATAAGGCAGAGTAAAGAAATAAATACATTTGCTTTTATCCGTTTCCTCAGGAATACCGCAAGAAGCACAGAGACGCCAGGAGGAAGCTGAATATCTCTCGGAAGACCTGAGGATCATGGGAAGTGTAGTCTTCCAGTGAACTTAGCTCTGAAGAGTTTCGGTTTTCTCAGTCGCTGCTGAGTTTGAACCGGTTTTGTCTTGCAGCCAAAGAGCTGCAGATGAACAAAACTTTATTAATACAAAGCAAAAATAATAAAGTGCTGGAGACAGAAACTCTGAAAATAGTTTAACAATATATTTGAAAATATTATGTCAATACATTTTTTACTCTGCTCACACATTACTAAAGTATTAAATCTCAAAGTTTTGATCTAATGACTCCTTATTGTCTGTCTGATTTTTGTAAAACATAATAAATAATTTTTGTTAATATTTGAAAATTTGTTCAGTTTGTTGTAAATCAGCCATGTATTTTAAAAGCTTTCATTCTCTTTAAATCATTTTTTTTGTTTCTTTTGAAGATTTAATTTATGAACAGTTTAGATTTTTTCCCACCAATGCACTCCTTGAGTTTCCATAGTTCAGAGAGATGTCAGAAAATGTTATGTTTTACAGCTTCTATTAATTTGGACTCTGGATTCAGATCAACTGACTGACAGGATGATTGAAATAAAACCCAGTTTTATCAAATTCGCCTTAAATGAGTATGAAAAACTTTTATTCCATAAAAAGTCTTTTTTTTTTTTTTAGTTCGGTCTGTGTTTCTTTTAGTTTATTTCATTACAAATGTAAATTATACCTTTGGATTTGTGACCTGATGGCTCTCATTTTTTATCTATACTTTTGATTTGATGGAAGTTAAAACAAGTTTATTAGTGTAGTTCATTCCCAGTAGCTTTACATGATAAAAATATAATACAATTAACACACAAAGTAACAAACATCACATTGCAGTGACATAATAAAATGAAAATTATAATCCAGACCAGAATTAATCTATTTTCCACTAATTAATCAAAGAACCTCAAAGCTAATGAATTTTTAACATTGATTTAGAGGGACTTAGTCTTTCAGTAGTTTTCTCCTGACTCACCCTTATTTATTTACTTACTTTTTAACTTCATTGAAAAAATAAATGAATGTCTAAAGATGGGGACACAGTTCCATAGAGATCGCACCGTCATGTTAGAACTGTATATGTTAGTTTCTGTATCAGGAAGGCAGTAAACGTCAGAGGCCTGTCTCAATATGGACATGATCTGGTTGAACTTTGGCCATCATGGCATTAAACACCTAAAACCAAAAGTAAAAGACTAAAGAAAAAGTTTGTGAGAGAAATAGCACTATCAATAGAATAAAATGCAGCTATCTAAAATAAAACTTGAGATTTTTTCTCTGTCTAAAGCAACATCTGATTGAAAATTGATCTAACACTAAAACACTTAAACTGGATTTATAAACATCCAGTTAAAACGTCCAGGCCCTTATCAGGATGGTCACATCCTTATCATTATCAGAAGTGATAATGATAAAAAAATATTTTTAATTAATGACTTCATCACTGGGTACAATATCAATGTGATGTTTTTAACAGAAACATTGTGGGATGAAAAAAAGAGACACTGACTCTACAGACAGTAGAAAGCATAAAGGGGGGCTCTGCATTATTTTATGATTCATTAGACTGTGTGATATTCATCGTTATGATCTTAAATTGATCCCAAGTGTTGAAGAATGGAAACATCTTGTCAGTGAAGGTGTGTGTTAGTGTCCAGATCAGAGAACGACAGCTTTCCTCTGTCCCAGTCCAGATTCCCTCGGCTGCTGATGGTCCAGACAGAAGAGTTTGAGTTTCTCACAGTGCAGACAGCAGAGATCCTCCTGTAACCTGGAGGCCATTTTGTCTCTGAGTGAAGCTGAAAACACAGAAGGTCCAGTCAGTCACGGCTCTTCTAACTTCCCTCAAAGTGACTCTGAGTGTTTCTTGGTCCAACTCACCTTCAGAGTGAGCCGCTGGAAGCAGCAGAGTTGGAACTTTTCACTTTTCTCTTCTGAAGGTGAATCTGATCGTCTGGGAGTTTCTCTCTCTCCAGGAAACTACGATCACAAACTGTTTCCTGCTTTAGTTCAGCTCCAACTGAGGTGTGTCTCATTCCAGAATTCAACCTTTTGACTACTATAAAAGTCACTAATTAACAGGTTTTATTTTTTTCTGGTCAGATTAAAAAAAAACTGTATTAAAGACAAAACTATAATCAGAGCTGCAGTTCAGCTCTGACTCACACTGTTTACCAAGATCTTCCTCGAGGAATAATCAGCTGACCTTAACAAAGTACAGAGGCACTGCTTGCAAATTAGATACATTTTATTTGGTTCACAAATTCACAGACTCTGAGTTAAGGGCTAGAGTAATCACAGAATTTATTTTATTATACAAAAATGGCAAAAGTTAAAACAGAGGAGCCTCTTAGCTGAAATCTAGTTAAAAACCCAATTAAATAAAATAGACTAATTGGGGCGGGGTAGTAATAGAGAAAATATAAATAAATACACTTACAAGCTCCCTAACAAAAACACACTCTGGTGAAAACCACAAAGAAATAAAACTCCACTCCACTCGTCTCTTCAGACTAATAAAACAGCTTTGCATCCAGGGACAGCAGGTCCCCTTTAAAAATCCAAAACTGGTTTTAATCAACAATCACCAAGAATAAAAACTCTAACCTGAAACTAAACTGAAACCGTAGCAGGCAAAGCTCCTGATAAGTGAAACCAGTCAGATGTCTTCCTGTGTCTCCCTCTAACAGAATTTCACCTCTGAGCTCTTATTATTATTATTAATTATTATTATTATTATTATTATTATTATTATTATTATTATTATTATTATTATTATTATTATTATGGCAGATCACAAGTAACTTTCATACTGCCACCTACTGCACATGTATGTAGTAACGCCACTTTACATCCATTAAACTCTATTTTTTAATTTTGTGTTATGAAAATAAATAAATATTGCTTTCCTTACTCTATAAATATCCTTCAAGTTTCCTTCGGTTCCCAATATTCCTTTCAGAAACCATTCCTGTTCTTCTATTTTTCTCAATCTCTCCCTTCCAGGCTCATATTTTATAATTCATCAATACATTTTCTTTCTCTCTACATCTTTCACATTTATCACTATTTTTCCCAATTAGACATAAAATGGGATTTAAATAGGTATGACCTAATCATTATTATTTCATTCCTTCTCTTTCTCTCACTAATTTTGCTTTTAACTAACAGACTTTTGCATTTTACATAAACACCTTCCTTTCTTATCTTCATTCCACCTTTTTTTGCCATACATTTACCAACACTTCTGTAAAATTGTTAAAGTTACATTATCTTCCTTTCTACCTTTAATTTTTATCCAATATACTAGTGGACATTGTTTGCTCTTCACCACATCTTCCATATATGGGCTTACTTCCGGGGGCGAAATGCCTTAAACCTTAAATCTTAAAATGGTCACATGGAACTGCAGGGGCCTACAACGTCTAAAGAAGGTCAAACAAGTCATTAATAAACTGCAAGATTTGAATTCCAAAATAGTATTTTTACAGGAGACGCATCTTATGGAAGGAGATGAGGGGAAGGTCAGGAGGAGATGGCGGGGTAGTGTATTCACTTCAGCATTTTCTTCTCGAGCAAGAGGAGTTATGACTCATCCATGAATCTGTCCCATTTCTTGTAAACAATGTTATCAAGGATAAGAAGGGTAGATATTTGTTAGTTCAGGTCTCTTTACTATCGGAAAATAATTAACCTGGTTAACGTCTATGGTCCGAACATAAATGATCCTGGGTTTTTTCAAAACTTGTTCCTCTCACTTTCATCGATGCAGAGGCGCTTTGTGATTGCAGGAGATTTTAATTGTACTCTTAATCCAGAAATGGATAGATCCACAGGGTCAGATCTGACACA
>CAEFZX010027522.1:0-18460 GCA_903066825.1 Alfaro cultratus | reverse complement strand
GAAGGCCTAACAAGAACACCGACATGCTGAAAAGGTTGTTGGTACTACCAGGGAGAGAACTAAAACATGCAGGATGCCGGCCCTTGAGGACCGACTTTGGGCACCCCTGATCTAAGCCATCTGATCATAGCTGTGGCTGTGAGTTTAGAGCTGTTGTCCTGCTGGAAGACTAATTTTTACCACAGTCTCGAGTCTTTTTACTGCCTCTAACAGGTTTTAATAATGGATACCCTTTTTAGTATTTAGCTTTCCCTCCTGGGATTGGAGTAAAACTCACTCACACACGCCATCATGCTACTGCTACCTTTGATCATAAAAATTGTGTATTCTGGATGATTTGCAGGGTTATTTTTACACCAGATGTAGTGTTTTGGTCAAAAAGCTAATAAAGGTTTGGCTGTATATATAAGGACTTCATTCTCAGTGTCAGATTGCCTTGCATTTTCCTCAATCTATCTTAGCATCAACTCTGGAAATGTGAGGAAAAGCATACCCACAACATGATGCTGACACTGCCATGTGCTTTTCTGGATAGTCCTGTTTTAAACTTCCACAACTTTTACTACTGACTTGTCTGGGCTTCACGATGCAGTTTGTTCACTTGCATTTATAGTGAGATTAGATACTGTAACAGACAGGAGGACTCTATTTGCTAATATCTTTTTCTTTTATAATAGTATTTGATTTTGGACATTTTTATTTAGGGTTAACAGAGTAAAGGGATCTGAATATGCACAGTAGGCTTTTCAAGTTTTACATGTGATTATGGTGAAAACCATTCCACTTCACAACTATGCACTGCTTTGTGTTGGTCTTGAGCTCATATTAAATCTCACTAAAATCTTTTGGAGTTTTAGGTTGTAACCAAACAAAAAACAAAATTAATTCTTGAACATGTTTTCCAGAGCTCTCTAGTTTACTGCTGCATGTGCAAAATGTTGGAAGGTAAACAGCTTATTTTGTTTCCCAAAGTGTGAAAAGGGATTTTTGCAGAGAAATGGATTTGCATTTTGTCAGTCGTGCTTACGCTGATGTATGCTCATGCCCCACAAATGTCACATCCCATAACCCAGAAAAAATGATACCATTCCCACCTAATTATGCATATTCATGCTGGTGTTTTGCATATAACACTGATAGCATATGTCCGTTACAGACTGCAGAGCGGACGGATGTGGGTGAGTGAAAAGGCTTTCAATCCACTCATTCAGAATGTCTGCCACTACCTCAGCTGGATACTATTATTATTTGAGATCATTATTGAAAGAAAGCTTTGTGTTGTTTCTTACAGTCAGTCGTATTTTCACTGCCTGCAGCATTTTAAACTCAATTGGGAAATTTTAATAAATAAGTCAACCTTGTTCTATATTATAAAGGTCATTCTTGAAAATAGATCAGATTTAGCAGATTATCTTGCTTTGACATTCATATCACATCTTCTGTGTTTCCCCTTTGCTTTTGCTGAATTTGTATGTCTTTTATCCAGCTTCTATGGCAAATGGGATTTCCTTGGTTGCTGGAGATGAATATGTAAATGAGAGGGATGGCCAGCTACTAGAAACAGTTATGACTGAACAGGCGGAGAGAGCTGGAGGAGACTCACATCAGGATCATTGCACTTACTCACAGGATAGACATTATCAACCTTTGGCCTAGCTGTGATGAAGATAAGGAGGTCCACAATTCCAGAAAAACAGCAGTTGTTTCCGCCCCGTTTTCCAAATCCGCTTAATAATGCAACCATTGTCCTGACAGCTCTCATCAGAGAGGTGGTCACAAGAAAAAGTGGGGAAAATGAGTGGGGGAGCAAGAAAAAACTAGAGGGTAAAAATTAAAGGGAAAGATTTTCTTGGAAGAGTGTGTGAGCAAGTGAGAATCTGTAAGGAAGAGAAGGAAGAGTAGGTGGATGAGCAGAAGAAACGAGTGGTACAGCAAAACAGCAAAAGGTGCTTTTTCTGAACGACATCTTTTTTCCTACTTCCTCGTCTTCCATTTAATTTCCCTATCTTAAATGTTTTCCCCCAATCTTTTCCTGTCATCCCTACATTGATGATTCTGTCTTTTACTAACCTGCCACCCATTTAATTTTTCCCATCCACTTGCCCTTTGTTCTCTTTGTTCTTTGCATCAAGAATGTTATACCACCTTTGTATCACATTTCCTGTCCATTGCCAGACAGAAAGAAGACGGAAAGATGATACAAGGGAATGGGAGGAGAAGGGACACGAAAGCAGGTAAAATAAAAAGGAAAGATCACGCTGCTTATTGGCCTAATAAACATGGGCAGGAGATTCTCACAACAGAATGCAATTTGCTCTTGTTAGTTGTACAAGTCAATTAGCAAAGAGCACACCGTGGCACGCTATCGTTGCTGCATGACTACTGGGGTTTTTCACGGCCCAAACGAGAGAGCAAAGGATTTTTTTTTTTTTCCCACCCTGGATTCTTAGTGGCCACAACGAATTTTATTTCATTTCTCAGTGTACAGGAGCACAAGTCTGAATTTGCATTTATGCTGTAATTCTCTCCTCATTGACTAAAATTACCCAGGTTGGACACTATGAAAGGACCTGGCCTGGACTTATATACATATCTGAAACTGTGTGAAAAGGAACAGAGAGAGAGCCACAGATATCTCCAAAATTTAGTCCCCAGCTGATATACCTAAAAGAAAAACTATGCAGCGATACCACACAGCACCCACTAGGAGTGGGCTCTGCCGGAAGGAAATCAGCCATCACAATGTATCTATGAGTGACACTGACAATTGCATACCAAATTGTCACTCTGGTTCTATCAGCATATCATACAGCAAGCTGGCTGAAATTCCTTCGCCCTCTTCCCCTCCGTGTTTTCTTCCTTCTCTTTCTGTCATCCAGAGGAATAGCTTCAGATAATAGCAGCAATCTTTATTGTGAAAAAAGGCAAGGAGTATTTCAGCCTTAACACAGATTCAAACCACTACTCTGCTTCTGCTGAGGAACTTTGCTGTGATGCCAGTCTGGAACTGGAAATGTGGAAACAATAGGAAATGAAGAGGCTTGTGAGGAAGGAAAAAAATGCATTAAGTTTTTGTGTGTTTGTGTGTGTTTGCATAGACAAGGCCTACTAAGAGAAACATGATTTTATGTTTGGTTTCAGAGGGTCTCTTGTTGTTTATAGGCAAAAACAGCAGAAAGCTGTGGCAGTTACACAGTAAAGATTGCAGCATTGGGAAGCTTTTAAAGTGGGCAGCATGGCTCACTTCCCAGGGCAGCACAGTTTTGGGGATGCACTGTGAGCATAAAACTGTCTTACGTTGCCAAACCATTTTCTGACGGACGGAGAGACAGACAGACAGACAGACAGGTATTTCATACAATTTGAACAAGGCAATTAATGTGTGGGTGACTTGGACAAAAAATAAGAATGAAAAAGTTTACAGTTGTCATTAATCCTATTAACTTACATAAAGTTGTAGAGCATAATTTTAGAACATTGGTTCCACTAAAAGACATCAGTAGTTCAGTAAAGTATTGTCTCATGGCATTTCCAATGGACGTAAAATATGCAGAAGCTAAAAGCTGGAGCAAAAAAGGCCAAACGGTCCCTTACGGTCTTTAAACCTGTCTACGCAACGTTATGTTGAATATGCTGCTGAGTACTGTCTCATAAGTGTCTCAAGTTATTAATCCGCTCAAACTGTTGGCAATGTATAAGAGGTCACAGGTGGGAATAGGCAATATTGCATCTATGTCATCCGCCTGAAACAGAATAAAATAAATGTAAACGGAAATACACGGAAAGGCAGGTGTGAAGAGTATGATCCAAGAAATAGCATCATAGAATACATAGTTAATATATTCTGTATTCAAATGCCTTCTGTCGTTTTAGTTGTGCAGACGACATTTGGTTCTATGTCTTCCCTCTGAGAGCTTCAATAAGCAGCAGTAAATGAAAGGGATGAAGAGAGACACCATAAAGATTGAGTGAAAATGCAACTTTAAAGACTCTGAAACACTACATCTTATAAATATGTAGTGCCTGCACGATCCAGGCATGGATGTTGATTATGTTTTGTGTAATAGGAGAAAACGGTTGCAAAACATTAGCAGTATCATATTTTCATAGACATTGATCCCTTTTGGATATCATATAGAAACCCCACAAATGATTAAAAGCAAACAGCTTGTATCCTTATAAAACCCTGTCTGCACTTCTCTTCATGATTATGCATATTTCCCCGTGCTCTATCTTTGCAGGGGGGTCAGAGCATCTTCTTTCCTCTTTATATATTTTTCCTTCATCATGTGTTCTATATCACTGCTGGGTACCTGTGTACAGGTAGTCACACTGGTGACATTTGTGTCCAAGCAGAGGCTGATGGCATGGCCTTTATCACCCCTTGCTGGTTCTCCCCTCACCCAAAGAACCCCTGCCACCAAGTTCTCTTCATGTGTATGTTTTACATTTGTATGTAGGCATTCGCAAGCTTTAGGACCATCTTACTGGTCATGCCTAAATTTCCATTCTTTACTCTGCCCTGTGTTCACGCAAGAGGGTGTAGTAAGTTTAAAGAGGCTTTCTTTGTAAAAAGCAAGGTGAGCAAATACAACCCCTCTGCTTGCTGGGTGACAGGGAGGAGAAGTAGGTGCAAACATGAGCTAATGTGAATGATCATAGCTCACTTAGGTATTATTTAAATACGATGTCTTTGGAAAAGCAACTTAGTGAAGAATAAAACAAAACAAAAAAAACTGTTTTGAAAATGTTCAAATCAGATTGTGATACACATTTATCTGTTATGATCACTGGTTTTAATGATTACTATGACCAAATGTTTGACATCACACTCTGTGAGTAAGGCTATTTTAGTCATTTTTCCCCCTTTATCTTACAGGGATAAGGGGAATCTCGTTATCCCTTTAAGAGCCTAAATATATTGTGCTCTGAACTCAAATAACCCCAGAAACACTACAGTGACACAACAGTCTGAAATGTGTTTATATGGAGTTGCTTACACTCCATTAAAATGTAACTTTTATCACATTATTTCAAACGTTTTAATAGAGAATATAATGCTTTAATACACATTAGAAAACCCAAGATATTCTGTTATGCCTTTGTAATCTTCCAAAATATTACTATATTATTATTGACAAAGTGAAGAGAAATATAATACAAAGCCAAGCAAACAAATCCACTGCTGCTCTTCTGTAACAAACAGACACATATGTGCAAATCCACAGAAATATTCAGCGTCCCTGCAGCCATGGGAATGGAGAATGCTGAGGTTCAAGGTCATTTCAAGTATTTTGCACCCCAGGGCACTCCATTGTCAGTGCAGCACATCCTTCAACTCACCCATGTTCTCGAATTTGCAAACAAGACATTGTGGGCAGACATTCATTCCAAACACAGCATTTAAAAGAGCACACAGCTGACAGAAAAGTGCCCATCTGGTTTGAAAATGACACTACTTTGCTCCACTCAGATATACAAAACAAATACAAGTGTGAATGCAAGGCAGAGACATAATTATCTGTGTTTGTTTCGTGCCGCAGTTTGTCAAGGCAGAAAAGAACGGCGGGTATATGATTGTTGGTGTTACCACTGTTGGGCATCAACACATTACTTGCATATGGGGATTTGTGTTTGGTGGCAAAAATGATACAGGCAAAGATTTTTAGACTGGAAAGAAGAGAGGTGGATGCTGCAGTGGGTTTGATTAGCCCCTTTGTTGGAGGTCTGGTAAGCTTCATTGGTTCCAGAGAATAGGTTCCTAATGAACCCAGCCAAGCCTGGACCAAACTTTGTGCAGAAGACAAACTAAGTTATGGTGGTCTGGCGGAGCGCTGGGGGTGAGCTGACTGATATACAACGCTTGGACATATGGTCCCCCTATCAGGGCCTCTCCAAGCCACTTTCATATGTCCAAAGTCTGTGTGTGAGAAAATTACAAAGGGGATACAAATAGAAGGAATATGTAGTTCACAATTGTCTATTTTTCTTTGTTAATTCACAGAGAAGAGCAAAACAACCAGAGGAGAGAAAGAGGGGTTTTGGAGGGAAAGTAGGGGATTGAGGGGATGCGAGTAAAGAGAAGCTGCTTGATGCTTACTGAAAGCGACAGAGGAGCGAGGGCTGCGGGCTTTGTCTTTACAGCTGACCCCAATACACAATCCATCCTGGCACGTCCTACAAGACATGGAGTAACTGAGTAAATCAGGCCAACTCGGCTTTGATTTGGCAATGACCTCACCACAACAGATGGATACCACAATTCTGGATTCAGGATGTGAAGGAGAAAGGGTGTACAGTCTTTTTGTACCCTCAGAATTTATGGCAAAGGCTTTTTATATTCCTTATGAAGAAGACACAACAAGCAACTTTGCATTTCGATTCTGTGTGTATTCATCCAAATAATTCTGCTCGGAATCAAAGATGGAGAAGGTGAAGGTGAGCCTGGCTGCAGTTGTAAGACAAATTGTTGAGATCATATTGGAAGTGTGGGGATGGATGTCCACAGTGTCCCACCAAGAAGGCTCTCAGTAACTGAGCTGGCGAGGGGGAGAATGGGGCCACTACAGAGCCACACAGCAGGCTCAAACAACACTTATTCTACTGCCCAAACTGTCAGCCAGAACAACTTCATTGTGCCCAAAATTGGGGTTGAAAGCGGTTGAAAGCAAAGCAGAGGCTTGGTAAGGGGAAGTAGACGGGGAGGGGGTGCTTGGGAAGGTAGGGAGAAATGGAGAATGCAAAGCCCGAGAGGGAGATTCAAGTAAGGTGGTCTGTCGGAAATAGGGTGACTGGGAAAGGGAAGCTCCAGAGAACGTGCAGTCACTGGGATTGAATAGTTTGGGGGTGTGAGTTCATGTCACTAAGGAGAAATCCCACTCTAGAGGCACACAGCCAGAAGCAAGGTAGCAGTAAGAACTACAAATGCATTCTGGTGCAAAGGAACCGATAGAAAATGTTTGCTATTGTACTGCCTGTATGATCACCATTTAAATCCGTATTTAAGTGTGGTTTACACATAAAGGATGTTTCAGAACATTATATTTTAGGATAAGCTTAGTGTATGGGGGGTTGCTGTAGTGACAAATAATGTTTTTTGAAAGAATATTTGTATTTTGTTCCTTTACAACTTCAAACCTGTTATTGTTGTTATTTGTGTTGTATGTGATAGAGCAACACACAAAACTTCATAATTATGTAGTAAAAGGGAAAGTATAAATAATTCAAAAACTGTTTTGTTTTTTTTTTTACAAAAAAATATCTGAAAATTATTGCTTTCATTTGTATTCAGACTCCTTTTACTGGTAAATAAAATGTAATTCAACCAGCTCCCTACAGGTGTCATTTAATTAGTTCAAATAGTCTGTGTATAGTTTAATACAAGATTAAAAACATTTTGCTAAGAGGTTTGTTAGAAAACATTAGTGAACAAATAGCATCATGAAGGCCAAGAAAGCTATGGAGAAGTTTTTAGCACAGTCATGTTCTAAAATAATATTAATGCATGAAGCTTTTCAGAGAAGTGTTTGTTTAATCATCTAAAAACAGAGTCTGGCACAACTGGAAACATAGCAAAATACGTTTGTCCATTTGAACTGACAGACCAGGCGAAACATCATTAATCAGATAAACTGTGCATGGTATCTCTGGAGGAGCTGCAGAGATCAACAACTCAGGTGGAAGATTTTGTTGGATGAACAACTGTTAGTTCTCCACTCCGTGAATATGAAATTTAAGGAAGGGTGTCAAGAAGAAAGCCACTATGGATATAAAGGCAAACATTGTCAACAAGTGGTCACAGCAAACATGTGAAGGAAGGTGCACTAGTCAGATGACATCAAATTTGCCCCTTTTTCTCTATATTTTAAAATATTTTGCATAGAGAGACAGAACCACATGCCACTACATCTTTTAACATCTTAAAACATGGTAGTGGCAGCTTGGTGCATTAGGAATGATATTATCCCCAGGACAGAAAAGCTGATCAGAGTTGATGGGAATAGAAACAGGGAAATGTTAGAGGGACATCCATCAGAGGCTTCAAAAGACTTTAGACTTCCAGTGCAACAGGGACTACAATGGAATGATTAAGATCAAAACATATCTGAATTTTACAACAGTCTCGTCCCCACTTCAATTACACTGAGAATCTTTCTACTTCTGCTTTATATTTATGCATTACATTGCATTGGTCAATCACGTACAATTACAATAGAATAGTGAAGTTTGTGGTTTGACTGTAAAGAAAATTTGAAAGGAGGTATGAACACTTTCACACTGAACAGTGTACAGCTCAAAATTGTATGAAATACATAAAACTTTTTTCCGCTACACAAAAACACAGACTACCATAAAGCATTAGATGCGTCCCTGGAGACGTGCAGAGGACCCCAGGAGGGACTCCAGCCACAACCTTTGAGCTAGAATCTGTTTACAGTACAACAGAAAGCTCCTTTAGAGTGACTTTAAACCAGTTTAAATCAGTCCAAACAGTGATTCGTGTCACCTTTCTTCCCTTTGTCTCTTCGCCTTTTTATTTCTGGCTGTTTCAAATTCATCGTTGTGCCCTCTGTGACGAAAGGATGAAGGAGTTTACTTAGTCACAGTGAATTTAGGGAGATGAGGAAAGCCTCTGATTCTGCATTGGGGGGGCATAGGTGTGCACGTGTCATTGTAGTTTCTGTATGTGTGTGTGTGTGGGGGGGAGAGATAGAATTGCCAAAATGCACCCACAGTCCTCACACACACACACTTACACCAGTCTTGTTTGATCCAGAGCTAGCCCTGCAGCTCCCAGAGACTCAACAAAAGGCCTCCTCTATCCATTGTGCGAGCCGTGTGTTTCCCAGGAGAACTCAGGCTCAGTGAGAGCAGGGCCCCAGATCGTTTTCGCCTGACATGGATGTTTATTCGCTCCATGGTCCAGCAGAACACCCTCAAACGGACTGGCCTGGGCATTTTGACGTGCATGACATATAGTTTTTCAAGAAGCGTAGAGGAGATGGAGGGTGCGAGGGAAGGGGGGTAAAAAGAGTGAGAGTGAATGTCTTGACAGATGAACAGACAGTTGAGACAGAGGGAGAGCAGGCCTGTCTGTGAAGGTGTTCTCAGTGCACTCATATGAAAAAGAATATTCAGGGTGTTCTTCACCATGTTATTTGCTTCTTGTCTTTACACTAGTCAGCTTTCTTGTCAACCTTGTTCATAAATGTAAAACTCTCCCCAGTGGGTGGGTAGAGAGTTCTTCCTGATCTTGACAAGCCCTCCTATCGCCGGCTGCATACTAATTTTCTTCCAGAACCACTGAGCCAGTGCAAAACAAACACTAACTGCCAGTGCTACTGTTCAGTGCTTCAGAAACAGAGTTTCAGGAGCTAAACAGTGATTATACAAACAGTCTTCAGTTTAAATGGAAGCTTTTGTAGCTGGCTTGTTGGTGTCTGTGGAGATCTGATATGTTTCCAGGATAAAGACCAGAGTTTATTCACCAGTGAATTAAAAGTCCTGCAAATCTTCAGTTTAAGCACAACAGACAATAACTGGTTTTAAATCATATTCAATCTTAGAAAATATAGAACAACCACAGATATACCTGTTTCTCTTGCTGACTCTTTCTCCAATGTTTGAATGGCATCTCCCCGCATACTTGATGTTCCCTGACATATCTCAAGGTTTCCTTGAGACTAGGAGTGCCTGCAGGGCTGGCTGTGAATCTGGGAGTTGAAAACAAACATAGGATAGGTCGATACCATCTAATCTGTTGAACATCATTATCGTCTAAGATATCACTATACTCCCTTCCATACCTGCACAAGCCCAGCCTCCAAGCCTCACTCTCCCTCTCTCTTTTCTCTCTTTGAGGTAAAAGCTTAAGTGTTGAAGCTGAAAATGAATGTAGGCCATTGTTGGGTTGCAACTGGACTCTACAGAGTGTTGTTTGATCCCATGTTGAGCCAGAAAAGGCTTCTTTTTTTTTTTTCCTTCAACTGCTACATCAGCTGTAAGGGTCATTCAGCAGGAGACCATGTTTGCAGACTATGTTTGTCTCCATCCTTGATTTTATTCTAGTGCTATCCATTTTATTTTTTTTAGGTTAGTCTTGGACTCGAGTCCAAGTGGAGATTTAACTAAACTTGTGATCTGTGACTTGAGTTGGATAAATAATTTGTATCTTGTGTAACCGAGAATTGAAGCAAACCATGTTGTAAGCTATAGACCATAGTTGTGCTTGCGAGATGTATTTTGGTGTATTTTATTTTTTTTCCATGTGAAAGGGAGCGTTTGGTTTATTTGTCAGGAAAGTTTATGGAAATCAAGATATTAGTGACTCATAATATGCTCTTGCTAGCAGTAGCTTCATGAACTTGAGCTCCGGCATCTTCAAAGTTCTGTTATTGTTAGCGCTTTTTTGTGTTGAGCTAATTCAGTACAAAAAACCACGTTTCCTGTTGAGTTTATCCTCTCCCATCTCTCTTTTGCTTAACGTGATTCCAAACTTTTGTCATTTTTCTTTTTCTTTCTATTATTCTCTAGTCTCTGTATTTTCTTCATAAGACCTACAAGGATAATTTGTACTTTTTGAACTTTGATTTTGGTGTGTTATTATTAGCAATAGCTCCTGCAACCATAGAAAGAAGAAGTCATATCACAGTGCTGTGTAACAATAGGTTTAGTTTGGCTATGAATAACTATTAATAAGTGTCAATGGCACTTGTTAATAAAACTGGTCATTTTAATCAAAAATAGGAATGGAGTGAACTTTTAAGTTATTTAAAAACAATATTGAAAATGATATGTTCCTGTTTTTTAAAGGTTGGATGAAAATTGTCCTGGTGGAAAGAACATCAGGCAGGCTAATACAGCTGGAAGTCATTTTAATGTAAACTGAAGGATATTGCGCAACCATAGTTATTATATCAGGTGAAAGATTGCTACTGCTGAACAGAAGCCATGTGAGATAAAAGAAGCATAGTGAAATGCTTTTTTGAGGATTTTCTTTAATCAAGCCAGTTGACTCACTTGATGAAATGATTCACTTCTAAGATACTTTTTGTTTGTATTAATTTTTGCACTTGATGTTCTAGCACTTCAGCCAGGCAATAGTGTGATTACTTTTATGACTTGAATCTCTAGAATAGCATAAAAAGAACAGAAAATAATCTACAATTCTGTAATTGTGAACCTTTCAAAATTGATTTCTTCACACAAAATACAATTAATAGAGCTCTTGCTGTTTCCATGTTTACCCAATGCAACGTTACGATTTACATTACAAGACACTACAATAGAGCTGCATTGTCCAGTCTTTTGGAATATAAGTAACATGGTGTTTTGATACTGCAATCACAATGTATGATCTGTTTGCTGTTCATTACACACAATTCACATGTAAATAACCATTTCACTTCACACAAGCGTTCTTTGTATTTCAGCTATAGAGGGAAGAGTTGAAGGAGAAGGCTCGGTTTTTTTTGTATGTATTTTTCTTGGTGGGGGATTTGGGCACGCACACATCCACACTCCCGTATGCTCACATCTGTGCCCTCAACCCATTTCAGACAGGAGAAACTGTACCTTAATTTGCATAAGAATAATTGACACTTCAAATTAGCCCTCCAATCAAAGAGGATTATTTTTCTCAGCATATGTGCAGGCAGTGAGTGCTGCCATGCTGGAGAATATGAAAGGGAGGGAACAGAGTGTAGGGAAGAAGGAGGGGGCACGTCATAGAAGATTAACCCTTTGATTTCCACAGACGATCATAAAGAAGTTGGTGCCTTTTACTGAAAATATAGATTCATGTGTAGCAATAAAACTGACATTTTGTATGGAAAAATAAAACATTCTTTGCTTCATAAAAAAATCCATGTATCACAGCTTAGAATCATTATTTTTATTATTATTGGATTTACCTTTGAATTCTATGACTACATTCATTGTGTCATTTGAAAGTTTGCAAACATGTCACCTAAATAGATGTGCACAAATTGGGTAGTTGTCCATAAGAAACCACCAAAGTGAATTCTTTGTTGAATTACTAAAAATTTCTACTGAAAAAAAGAAAGAAAAAAAAACAGTTCAGGATTAAACACAATCCTGAGGCTAAAATAATTACCTACAACTACACTGCTTTTACCTGATCTACACTACCTCTACGTTTGTTCGTCTTCGGCTCCTCTTGCTGCAGCATGCTTTTATTTTGGCTGTATCTGGCACTTCACTCTTTCATCATGTGTCAGATTATAATCTATCTAATTTCAGAGCAAGGAAGAGGTCATGTTCTGATGCATGTTTTCCACAGCATCACGGCTGACAACATGGGAGCTGTTTAAAGGACGTGCAAGTATTCGGGGAAAAGGAGAAACTGGGATACATTTTGGGGGAAGGGGGCAAAAAGAAGGGGGCAGAGGGTTTGGCGCCAGCCCCTCTGAAGCACTCAGCATCCCCCGCCTTCTGGGATGGCGGATGTGTCTAAGTGTATCCATGACAACCTTACTGCATGCAGGGATACACCACGGCAACATGGCCAAGGAAAGTTGACGTAGGTCCGCCTGTGTAAGTGTGTAGACACTGAGTAGGGCATATACAGGTATCTTGATGATATTAATAATGCTTTTGTGTGGCTGAGGTTACATATATATGTGTTTGACTTCTTTACTTTTCCATATTACCGACCTGTCCGCTGTGTTTATAGAGCAAGCTTTCCTAATTGTCAGACATCATCTTAAATAATGATAATATTTTGTCACAGACACAAAGAGAAGCACCTTAGTATTTACTCAGGTAAAAAGTAATTTGCTCACCACTCTCCTACGACTGGTGGGTTGCAAAAGAACAGCCCAATCTGGGTTATTTTACTAACCCAGTCTTGGGTCAAATACAAACCTGGGTTATTTCTTTATTATTTTTTTTTTAACAATAAATATGTGTTAAAGTAATGTCTAATGGAAGGGTCATAGAAGGGCTTGTTGAAAATGGTGCCAATTTCCAGGGGTTGTTAGGTGGCAAATAAGGTGGAACCAGGACAGAGAAACATGCAAGCACACCTAAGGTTGATGAAATTCATATTCACATTTAAAGTGCTTTATAACTTGGAATATGAAGTAAAATATATGTAGTTAGCAAATTTGCTAACAGATGTTAAAGTCTGTTAGCAAATTTGCAACATAAAAATTTTTAACATATGACATTACATAATGTTGAATGAATTTAAAACATTGCAAGAGCACAGGTTCTGACTGGAGTGTGTGCCTTAAAAAATTATTTCATTATAATTATCTTTGTGTACATTCATTATTATGTAACCAGTTTCATAGCATTGGCTTCTGATAATGCAACAACATTTAGAAGATGCATTCTTTGAGATTGTTTTATCACAATTAATCCATCAAAAATGCATATTTTGTTCCCGCCCATAATTTCTGCTGCATGCAATTTACCACATGACCATCTTTTTTTATCTTTTGGATGGGGTTCAGAGTTCAGATGAGGTTTGGATAGCTAGGAGAGGCGACATAATGATGAGGCACCCGCTTACACCACAGATTTGATTACAATTTTTGACCCAACGTTTAGTTGATGCTGGCCACCTTCTGTCCCAACACCAAGAACCCAACATTTGGGTTGAGGAAATGATCCAACAGTTTATACAGCACAATAAACATGCATTTACTGAGACATGCAGTCATGCAAAGTCTTGCATGTTCTCATCCCTGCAAAGCGGAAGAAGTTGTCTAAGCACAATCCCGTTTGGGATGTGCTGGCTTGACCCACTGAAAGAAACCGCAAAAGGAACCTCTGATAAGTTCTTATTTGTGCCACTGAGTGAGCAAGAGAGCGAAGAAACAGAGGGATGACGTTGTTTCATGAGACTTGGGTTATATGCTGTTTGTACATTTTAAATCACGCACTTCTACACAGACACACTCATACATTCACACATGGATGGATAGAACCAAACTGGGATCCTGTGGGAGTATATTTTTAACCCTGACCACCTGACTATTTTCTGAAGGGTTAAAGGGCTGGATGGTGAATCCAGTAAATAATTCACAATGGTTGAAACTCTTTCAGTGTAAACTCAGAATAAACTAGGGAGGGAGACCTGAGAGACCATGTGGTGGCACAGCATACTCCAGCTTAATCCGAATTACTGTTTTTATTTAGCTGTGAGAGGAAAATTGCTTGTTATTTTTCAATTCTTAGGTCCTGAAACACGTTAACACTACTTTTGACTTTTTTGTTTTTTTAGGTTGCTTGACCATCATGAGCCTTAAGTGACCAAACCCTCAACACTAAAGACATAAAGAATATGCACGCAATCTCTATGGTGAGTTATTTCTCTTAAAGCTCTACTCTCTTGGTCTTCAAGTCATATAGAAGTTTTCTTCTGTGAACCAGCAATAGCTGCATTGTTTTTCAATCAGTAGTATTTCTCAGTGTCAGTAAGACAGTTTGAGACAGATTGTTTCTGTCAAACTGCAGATTGTAGAAGACAATAAACAATACAGCTCTAATGAATTCCTCTGACCCACATATTACTGTCCCATCCATTTCTCTGGAGACACAGAAAGGGCATTTACACAGGTAAACCGTGACTGGTCCCTAAAGTGAAAGAGGGGTTTTTCAGAAGGAAGACGGGTTATCCATAATTTACCATGCTGTGGTTGCCAGACACTTAGAAGATAATGCAGTGCTTCAAGCATACAAAACATAGAGCCTTCTTGGTACTGGTGAGGCCATTGTTGTGCGTTTTCCAGCATGTCTGTTTCCATCTATACAGACAAATAAAAAATAAATAAAACAACAACAAATGTCCTTCCAAGGCTCAGAACCCTAGACAGAAATGGAAAGTGAAAGGAACGGTAGGGAAGGCCTTGCTGGAGAGACATGTCTGAGTATGTCATGGTGTGGTGTTTATATTTAGGTCTGCTTTAATGCCCCCCTTTTGACCAGCTGACGAACGTCAGGATTAGGAGCAGCGAATCTCATAATGTGGTGGAGTTTCCCGCTGCAAAAATATTTTGACTGCTTCCGACATTTTATGCAACTTCACTTTAAAATGTAAAACCCTACAAAGAAGAACAACCATACTGATAGCAAATGTAAGACACTGTGAAATATCAAATAGAGAATAAACCAAACTGATTCTTGTGAAAACAAAGAAGCTTACAGAAAAATTAATGGCTATTGGTATTGCCTGCGAAGAAGCCTGTTAAATAAATATTTCTGAATAAATTGAACTCAATTTCATTATGATCATTGTAGTAATCATACATTTTTACAAGAAACAAAATGTAACTCGGTCTGTTAAATGTAGAAGTTGCTTGTCAAGCCCATAGTTTTTGAATTGAAAATTGGCTGTTTTGGCCAAGATGGCCTAATGATTTTGCTCTTCCCTAATATCTCCCCCAAAATGTGGACATGCCTAAATCTTTGTTGTGATGTGGATAAATGCAAAATGATTTTTGAGTTTAAATTTTTTTGTTTCAAATACAGATCTATGTAGTGTGACTTGCATTTTTATTCAGCTTCCCTCCATACTTTCTAAAGTCACTTTTAACCACAATTACTGCTGGAAGTTTGCTCTAGTTTGATTCATCCATCTTTGTGTATCTGTAGATTGAGCTCTGCCAGACTGGATAGATAATTATAAACATCAATGTTTCAGTCTTGCCACAAATTGTCAATTGGATATAAATCTGTACTTTGACTGGGCCACTTTGACATTGAATATATTTAGGTCTGAACCACCTAATTCCATGTTGACCTGGGTACTGTATATGTTTAAGACCATTGTCTTGCTGGAAGGTAAACTTTCTCTACATTTGCTGTTTTATTGTTGGACTGACATGTGTTTAGGTCCATCAATTTTTTCATCAAGTATGAGTAGCATCCCTGTCATTGCTGATTTAAAGAGTAAACAAATCACAATGTTACCACCACTAACCTAATGTCTAACAATGACATGTTGAGTATGTCTTACATTTTCTTTTTTTGCATGTAGGCAGAAATGTTTAATCTGACCAGACCATCTTCTTCCATATATTTGTTATGTCCCCTAAGTTAATTGCGGCAAACCTTCAACTGGACTTTTGCATGACTTTATTTTAACATTGCCTTGTTTTTTCATTCTCCTTTTCTCTTTAAGACACCAAATTTGTGTAGGGCATGAGTGATATTTGTCATTTCAACAAATTCTCCCGCTTGAGCTGTGGAACTCTGCAGCTCCTCCATTTAGCGAAGAACTATTGGCAGCTTCTGTTATTTAATGTGTGGAATATTGGATTGTATCCCGACTTTTCCTTAAACTTCTCCACAACTTTATCCCTGACTTTTCTGTTGTGCTCTTTGGTCTTCATGATGCTGTTCATTCATGAATATTCTCTAATAAACCTCAGAGATCTTCACAAAACAGTTAAATTTATACTTGGATTAGATTACACAGAGGCAGACTCCTTATACAAAGTAGTTGAAGGAAGGTAATTGCCCATACTAGATTTATTTAGGTATATCATATAAAAAGCTGCTGAATACAAATACCTTCCACAGTGGTTATACCTTTATTTGTATAAAACATAAAAACCATGACTTTTTTTAAATTTTTTATTACCGAGTAACTTTGTGCTGATATTTAACAAAAAAGTCCAGTTAAATACAGCAATCTTTGGCTGTATTGTTAAAAAAAACATATACAAATCCAAGGGGTAGGAATACTTCTGCAAGTCCCTGTAATTATTTTAGTTATGGTGAAATCTGATACAGAGAACATAATGCTGTAAAACCTCCAGAAGCAGACAAGGGTCAAATATACTGGAAGCAAATCGAGGTGCAGGTAACCCATGTCATACTTCACATTTACAGATGATCCAATAAAGTGTTCTGTCGACCTTAAAGCTTTCCAGTTTTCTCAATGAGAAAATAATAAGCAGCTGTAACCCTGAGACACTCCCAGACTTGTGTCCTCAGCTTCAAGAAAACCTTTGCTGGGTTTCTTATCAGGTTCTAAGAATATCGTGTAAGACAATACATGTGAGAAGTGCAGAGTGAACAATGGGCGGAAAGTGCAGTGTGATATGAGGGGGACTAGTGTCAGTGGATATTGCTGAGGCCTTTGTTGCCTTCGAGTACCCTGGAAACTCACAGCTAACGTTATTTCTTTCATTCAGGGCTCCTGATCTAGGGTGTGATGAAATTCTCCAGCAAGTGATGTTCCTTATACTTCAGTGATGAAAAAGTCTGAGAGCAGAGCGGGTCTTTTTTTTTTTTCTTTGAGTGAAGGTCCAAAGGAGAGCTGATCGTAGCATTTGCCAAAGATCTCATTATTTTTGTCCACAGAGTTGTAACAGTTATTGTCCCAGTAAAATTCAATACATGGACTATTTAGGGAGAACTAATTTTTTGCAACAATTGTCTCTTTCAGGTGGAGAGTTATTCGAATGAAGAAGCGAGGAGGCTGATTTTCCTCAAGAGGAAGATTTGAGATTCACTGGACTCTTGTTTTGCATCAAAATAGCAGGACATTGATCCAGTTCAGCATCACCAAACAATCAAGCAATGCTTTTGTTTGAGATGAAATTTTTACAAGCCACAAGTAGGTGGAGTGGTGTAATAGAACAACACCAGACCCAAAAGTAATGACATACATATGCTGCTAAATGTTTGTAGCTATATCATGAATTAAAAGTTACATTCACAAAATGATAGTCATAAAGTGGTCAAAAAATGTGAACAGTTTGGTGTGAGCTCTGGGGCAATTAGAAGATGCTTATGTAAAGCCTCAACAAGAATTCCCCTTAAAAACTCATTGAAAAAACAATATAGGCTAAACAGGAGCATGTTTGTTGGCCAAAAGAAAAAACGGCGCAAGATTTTATGGACTGATGAAAAGAACTTCTTTTTGGATCTAGAGCACACAGAAGGTTTGTCAGACAAACCCGAAATACTGAATTTAAGCCAAAGTACATCAGTTTACACCACATCCCTAATTATTATGCAAATTGGATTTAAGAGTCAAAAATGTAATTTGTTTGTTGTTCCATTAAACTCATAGATAGTATTGTGTTTCAGGGCTTTTCGAGTCACTACATAACTAATCTCAGTCACCTGTGCTGTCCCATCACAGCTGCGACATCAGCAAGGAGGTGGTAGAATCATGTTTTGGGCCGGAATCATGGGGAGAGAGCTGGTCGGCCCCTTTAGGGTCCATGAAGGTGTGAAAATGACCTCAGCAAAGCATATACACTTTCTGACTGATCACTTTCCTTCATGGTACAAAAGGAAGAGCCGTACCTTCAGTAGCAAAATCATCCTCATGCATGACATTCATCAGCAGCAGGAATACAGAGGTATGGCCACCATCTTCCTCTGACCTCAACTCTATGGAGAACCTTTGGAGTTTCCTCAAGCAGAAGATCTGAGGGTGGAATGCAGTTCATATCAAAACAGCAGCTCTGGGAAG
>CAEFZX010027521.1:0-36160 GCA_903066825.1 Alfaro cultratus | reverse complement strand
TTTGCTTTTTACGGTACTGAATAACTTCCAGCTTAAGACAGTTGTGCTTGTTTGTTTGTTTGTTTGTTTGTTTGTTTGTTTGTTTGTTTGTTTTTTATTTCAAACTTTGCACTGTGAGGATAAGATAAATAACAAGCCCAACTGAAACTGTTTTGGAGCTCCTCCATCTTGTGACTCATGTTCAGATTGATTAGGCTCCACTGTTAACTTTCCCACTGTCAGCAATTATTGCAGCAGACAGGAGCAGGAGACTGTGAGGATAAGATGGAGTTGTTCTAAGAGATAAAGTGGGGGATTTCTCACCAACATACATACTAAACACCTAATCTCACTTTCCATTTCAATCCCGACAAGTAATATAATGTGGGCTTTTTAGTAATTGGAAAAATCAAGAATCCAAATGATATTCTGACCAAAATATCTTATATTTTAGTAAGGCTTCAGGAAATTATGTCAACAGTTCTTAAAATGGCATAATCTGATTAGAAGTGATTAGAAAAAGCTAAAATGTTTATGATCCTGGTGTATGATATGTGCGGGGGAGGGGAGTATAAGTATCCATGAAACCACCTTCATTTTACCACCCACTTTCAGCAATAACATCACAAGTATGTTAAAAATATAAATTGGGAGACATACCTTTGATGCCGAACTTGGAATTTCCTCCAAACTTTAGGATAACCAGCATCAGCAAGAAACCAGTGAAGGCTACAGCAGCAATTCCCACGACTACGTATACCTGCAAAAGGACAAAGCACCATTATGTCTCCACATATCTGCTGCAGAGAAGCCAGATATGTGGAGACATGTGCTGCACAAAATCAAATGCAACGCACAGCACAACAAACGACAGAAGACGCTGGTTGTTTCGCTGACAATAAAAACAGAATATTCTGATCTGGGTTCATCCAGTCAGATCTAACTTTAAGACAGGAGATACAAAGAAAGACACTTACAGCAACTCTGTCCTCGGGTGGCTCTAGAGGAGGATTCTCTGTGGATGTAAGGAGAAAACGAAAACAGAGAGTAAACTGTCACTTCACTTTTTGCATTTTGTTTTTATCATTGGTAAAGAATATAATTCGGAGTGACTAATCTAAATTCAGTGATTCTTGAGAAGAGGGACAAAAAAGGTCCTATTGAATAAGCACAAAATTTGAATAAAATATACACAAAACATAATTTTTTTTCAAATAAACTAAACTAACCTGAGGCATGTGAGCACAACAATGTTTTCCTGGTATTTTCTATTTTAAACTTTGGTGGATGGTGTCTTTAAAATCCCTTGTCCTGGAGCAAAACTCAATACATTATAATAGTTTAAAACAATTAAAGGAATACTAAGATAATATATTATGACAATTAAGTATAAGTATTCAAATAAATAATTATAAAAGTATCAATAAATTGAATAAAAAATAATTTTTAGATATTTTCCAACTCAATTGAAATTTGTCCCAAGTTTTTGTTAGACACAAAAAGAATGTGAAAAAAATCAGGCATTATTGGGGGCATCAGAACGTCTGAGGACCCCATGACGTCTTCCTTTCTCTTTGCTAAGAGGGCTAGGCAGCTCTAGTTAGCTTATGTTATTCTTTGTTTTTTTTCTTCTGTTTTATTCCTAAGTTGCTCGTCATAACCATGATGTGTCAACACCATAACTGACAATTTACAAAATTTTGATGAAATTTTGTGAAATAAATGCTTAATTTTATTTCACTGTAAAGATTTCATGGGCCTGATGAGCTACAATGTGGCCTCCTTCAGAATAACATCATATAAATTGAGATAGTTTGGCATTTCGTCAACTCTGTCAGAGTTTTTAACTGACAGTGCGACTCTTTCAGTGATAGTGTTGACAAATCTCACTTAAAGGTGAAGTTAATTCATTTGAATGTATTTTACATAAATGGCATTACTTCACATGTATCAAGTATTTCTTTTTACTCACTACTTTGTCACCACCTTCAGTTCCGTGTCAACTCCGTCAGATGGACTTTATGTTGTCTTTTGTTTTAAATAATATTTATTTTGTTACTTGAGAAGCATTTGTCTGTAAAACTGAGTAAAAATATCACTAATAGGGTCATTAAAAAATTATTTTATATTTTCTTTGTCAGATGGTGTTGACAAAGTTCTTGGTAAGGTTTATTAAAAATGTAATTTTCAAAAAAATGTTTCAACTGGGAGCCTGCACCTTAGCATCTTTACATTTCCAAAACACTATTTGTCATATTTGAATACATAAGCTTGAGGAATAATTACATTTGTGGGGGTGGGGGTATTTAAACTCATTTTGTCCCTCTTCTCAAGAATCACTGAATTATTAATTTAAAAAAACAACTGCTGGTAATTTACAGTTTCACACACAACAGAAAGCATAGCAAGGCTATTATTTCTTACATCCAAGTTAGACAGTGGCATCAAAACATCTTGAATAAAGTATGATAAGGACCTCAGATAGGGCTGAAACAATCTTCATCATTGCATAACTTATTGTAACATGTACAACATCCAAGGAGCCAAAGACTTGATATTACTCCCATTTCAGGTCATGTATAATGCCACCTGCAGCTTACTTTTGTTTTGTACAATAATTACTCATATTTCCATTCAAACTGAAACTAAGATCACAAAGAGATAGATTATTCTCCACTGCAAAATGACAAATAATTTTTTTTGACTAGTTAAATGTGAAAATGCTTTATTTAATGATGTGATCCTGAACTAAATCCTCAATCCATAGCATTTATTTATTATGGAAGAGTTAATGTTTGAATGGGTTATGGATAGTGGTGAAAGACTTCAGAGGACTCCGACCCCTAACTCTGTTTAATATCGTCTCCCATTTGAGATAGATTTAGGACCCACCCCTACAACACGTATCCTGTATGTGTCTGCTGCTGAGGTGATGATCTTGTTGACACAAGAGAACCAAATCAGCAGCAGGGTTCAGCCTTCTGTAGTTCGATCTCAAAGGCCAACTTGAAGGACTTAGTGCCAATATTTATTTATTGGCACTGCCTGGATAATACTGAGGTACTGAAACACTGCCGCATTGACACCTTGACAAGAGTGACTTAAGTCCTCTTCCACACACAGTGGGAGTGTTTTAGATTACTGATCAATTATTATTTGTAGGTGAGAATGATGGGAAAATCTGACAGTTTTGCAAAGGTTAACTGAAAGCTTGGCAGTCAGTTTATAACTGTGATTTAATCCAGGGTGATCAAATAAAGGGTATAGCTGTACCTGGGGTTACATCTGCTGGCAGGAGGGGGCATCAAAGAAAAAAACAGACAGAGACACATAAGATTCAAAAGAAAAATACATTTTAGTTAAAAATACTTTTGACATGCAGCACTTAACAAGTAACCTTGTGAACCATGCTTGCTTTTAGAGTTATTATAGGAAAGCACAACCATTTCACAAACACTGCACACAAACCAATAAACAGCACGCCAAACATGCACAGCATCTTAAAGGAAATATAGACAACACCAAGGAGACAGTGAGGAAAAGAAGTTGTGTAGGTATGTAACGCACCGTCAGGACCTTTAAAGAAACATAAGAAAACAAGAGAAAAACAGATTTCTAAAACAAAATTTCAATCAACTAATGGGGACGATGTGAAAAAAAAAATCTAAACACAAAGACAAAATGAACAGACAGGTTATATCTTTTACATTTGACAGAAGGAAGGAATGAGGTACAACCAATGAGTATGGGATATTACTCGCGTGTATATCCTGGCTGTAGTCACCCCTAATCACGCCTCCTCGGCAAATGACATGATGACAACAAATAATAGGCCCCACCTATACTATACATCTGCCTGTCTTCACCACCATTATTCAGTTCAGTAGCTGCTCTTCACCAGGCTCAGCTGAGAAGCGGGGCAGCCATGTGTTGTACCTCGTTCCTCTCCTTCAGGGAACAGTAGTTATATGCACAACGTTATGTTTCCCTTTCAGTTGATTCACTTAGTACAACACAAGTATGGGACATATATAAATGCCCTGCAGAGCAACCATCAAACCTGGGTCAGGCACAGCGAGCTAGTCCATCACTTTAGATCCAGCAGAAAGAACGGGGTGAGCCACAGAAGAGGCTGTAACACCCAAACCACAAAACTGCAGAAATGTGGGTGGTGAAAACCAACACAATGCAGCACAAATATCACTTATAGACACCCCTCTAAATAGCTATGCTCTCCTGGACCCTCACACCTGAGGTCTCACTCCCTATAAGCTTTGCTGCTATAACCCCGGTCCAACATGGTAGGCAGAAACTGCAACTAGGCAAACCTTAATTGTGCATTAACTGCACAAAGAAACATTTGTGCAGTTCCTGCAGAAATGTTAAGAGTTATACCACTGAGCACTGAGGATGGTGTACTTATCCTCACACCACTGATCAAAATGACTTTGCTGGCCAATGGGGTGCCAAAATTAAGGACAGTTCCTGTTTGTGCACCCTTTCTGCTACAGGCAGTATCATTTACACTCAAAAGTGCATAAAGGAGTACACAGGACTGTCAATGTGCTAGAGCATCTACCCCAGCTGAGCATTCTAATCCAAACCCAGAGGACAGTGGGTTTTAGCCCTGGCTGACTCCATATTTGTGCCACCAAAGAAGGGTAAAGCCTATAATCGGTCACCTGAGGAGCACTTGTGGAGAGCAGCTCTACACAGATTACATTGTCCAGGGACATAAATAGTCCTGATAGACCTTCCTTGGGAAGCAACACCCTCTCTTTTATTAAACCTTGGCACTCCAGGCTTGGTTTCCACCAAGGGCACAGAGTTGGCATGCAAGTAACAGTTGTTGTCAGCTTTCTGTGGAAGTGACATCATGCACACAACTGAAGGGGGCTGATCTGCTGTTTAAATGGATGCATCTTCAGAAGACCAAGTGGTACTACTGCGATCATACTTTCCATCAACCCCATCAGTCTTAAGATCATCCGGAAGCTCAGTTTGTGTCCAAACTGAAATTGAGCTTGAAAGCCATGTAACGCAAACATTGAAAGACACACTCTGATTGTCACGAAGAATAAGGGAAATGAGAAGCCCTGTTTCTGGGGCTACTCCAGAAATGAGATCTACTGACTCGGGATCAGTGAGCTTTTCCAGAAGTTTACCAAAAACCCCAGAGCCTGAATAGAACCTGAGAAAGTTGCACTGTTGTTTGCTTTCCATAGCGGGCTATTGCAGCAGATAAGTTAAAATGCAGACGGTGGTTTCCCTCAGTTTTCCCTGAGGGATGCCAGCGCAGGCTTCACACATTTTGAAAAGGTGAAAGGCACTACAGACAGTCTAAAAGGGTATAAAAGGTACTCATATGCTTTGCCCTCGAAGGCGAATCTCATAATCTGTCATTGATCATAGTGTATCACTAGGAATCTGCCAGGAAAACCAGCTCCCCAAGATGATAGCACTTAAAAGCTGTTTGATCGTTAGCATTTTGAACTTATTCATTTGGAGGTATTGTTTCAGAATTCTCAAATCCAAGTTTGGACAAAGCCCACCCACTTTCTTCAGAGCAACGAAATAATGACTGTACCAACCTCTGTTCATCTCTGATTTAAGAACTGTTTCACTAGCTCTTTTTGCAAACAGCATATTTTTTTCCTACCTCACAACCTCCATTGCTGTGGCTGTGACTGTGGAGTTTCCTACGGCGATAAAACAGGGCAGCATCTGGCAAAACTGTAATTGCAACTTCACTCAAGGTTGGAGTGTGCATGACTGCCAATTGTGAAGATGTGCAGCTGGACGACCAGCCTGCTGCATGGTTGGCAGGTAGGTTTTATATCCTCTCAATGGGTGGGAGAGATGCAGCCTCATTTGACTATAGCCCAGGGGAGGGGCAACTCCAGGCCTCGAGGGCTGGTCTCCTGCAACTTTTAGATGTATCCTTCCCTCAACACAACTGAGTCAAATAATGAGGTCATTATCAGGACTCTGGAAAACTTGACTGCACTTAGGAGGTGATTCAAGTATGTTGGACCAGGGAGACATCTAAGAGTTGCAGGACACCGGCCCTTGAGGACCAGGATTGCCCACCCCTGCTGTAGCCTGTAGCTTTTTTAACTTTTTCTTATATAGAAAAAGCAGTCTTTATTGAAATGATTGAAACATTTCCACAAACATTGGGAACAGTTATTGCTATCAGCAAACTTATTAACGCACCCACACTGGGGGCATTTAGTGCAAACATGTAAGTGGGGGAATGCCTACACAATGGTTATTGGACGGGGCCAAGCATGCTGCCACTGGAGGTTCTTTAGGTGGAATATTCACCAGCACAGATTTTTCAGTGCTTCCAGGACTGGATATTGTCAAAAGCCTGGTACAGTGACTTGGGAGGACAGTGGTTTATCCCATGAAGATGTCAGTTCCGTAACAAAGTCTGGGAACAGGGGTAGACACATTTTGATTGTGGCAGCTTTGTGGGGAGATAAAACTTGCCCAATCACTATGGTTTGCGGATGGCCACTCCACATTCAGTTTTACATCTGCACACCAGTAAAGAGAGAAAAAGGACATGTCATCCTGGTCTGCCGAGGTGGAGGCCGACCCCCTCCTGAACTGGTAAAAGCTCATTCTCATCCTCAGACAAATCCTTTGATGTCTCTGTTGATGTCCAACACGTCCTTTTTTCCCTAAGGAGGGTTCAGTCAAAGCTGAAACTGAGCAACTTCATTGTGAGTTAAGCGATCAACATTCTCCATTTGGTCTGCCCAGTGGAGATTCTAACTAAAAGGTCATCCTAACTGAAATTGGATGGAACCAGGTTTCCTGACGCTGAGAGCAGTGGTGGGTCTTGCTGAGACAACAGCCTCTCCCAGAACTTTCTCTCCAGGGTCGAGTGACGAAGCTGGCATTGGAATGCACATGCGTCAAGCTCCACCAATGCTCTTAGAGTATGAACAATCCCTAGGTAAATGGGAAAGGTTTTATGCTGGTCCTTGTCATTAAGAAAAAAACTGCACTCCTAAGGATAGGGACAAATAGAAGCCTTTACTTGTGTTAGTTTTGTGCTCATTCGTAACCACAAAGTTGACCGGAATACTTGAAAAACCACAAAGTTGACCAGAATACTTGAAATCATCGCTTCGGGGTGTGCCATGGTGGCGTAGGGGATAGCGTGACCCACGTTTGGAGGCCTTGAGTCCTCGACGCGGCTGTCGCGGGTTCGACTCCCGGACCAGACGATATTTGCCGCATGTCTTCCCCCCTCTACTTCCCCTTTTCCTGTCAGCCTACTTTCATATAAGGGACACCAGAGCTCACAAAAGACCCCCTGGAGGGGTAAAAAAAGAAATCAGCGCTTCACTCGCAGCAGTAGTTAATTCCTCACAAAAACACAGAACTCACCAGCAGCAGCCAGGTAGCCTAAATCCAAGAAGTGTGCTCAGCAAGGTGAAGAGCATAAGAACTGAGTAATGGTGATGATCACAGACAGATATATAGAGTAGGTGGGATCTGCTCCTTGTCATCTTTTATTTAGGAGGCGTGATTGGAGGTGGCTTCAGCCAGGATACACAAGGAGATGATATCCCACACTCATGTGTTGTACTGAGTGAACAGACTAAAAGGGAACATTTTACTCACCATAGTAGGAAGGTTCATTTTCTACAAATTGGGAGATCAAAGAAAAAACACATTAAGTAAAACCTTTTTATTTCCGTAACACACAAGCTTTATGTTTTTCTGGTTAAACTACACATTTGTTCTGTTAGCCAGTCAAAATTAATAGAACAAGAGACAGGAGCACCTGCAGCTGTATGCTGTATGCACTATGTGTACCTTGCAATTTTCATATGAGTTAAGAAATATCATTCTTATAGTTATTTGACTTTTGATTATATTTCCCCTTTAATATTAACAAAATTATGAACAAAAATTAAAAATGGTCTTTTTGTGTCAAAACATCCTGTGCGTCTTTGGGGGTGGGCCTAAACCTAAATTTTATTGGTTAGTTTACTTTTATTTATTTGGTGGTTTTACACTCTTTCTGTAAGCTAAATGTGACTGTGCATTGAACCTCGCTAAAAAGTAAGTAGACTTTTAAGCAGACTGTAGTCGGATTGTTTGCCAAAAAGAGTATAAATGAAGCACACATTGTTGTTTCACCTCTTCCTCTGGATAGGTGAAACAACAAAGGCTTTGCTTTCCTGTTTTTATTAATTAAGGTGTTTGTAAAATCAGTAGGCTATGAAGGCATCTAAGTATGTGTGTCGCACTGTGTGGATGACATCTACTGTTTTTGTGGGCCATGCACATTGCGTTGATGTGGCATTTTTGTGTTTGTCAGTTCATCAATATACTGTACATTACACAACAATGGGTCGGGGTTCGGAGTCAGAACCCATCATCCGGCAGGTTGTAAAACATTGTGTTTCAATGTGGCAAGCGCATCACGCGAATGTGCCCTGTATTTGTTTGGGTTAGGTTTGTGCTGGTTTTTTACACCACACACGATGCATGTTGAGGATGTGGTTGTGTTCGTTTTGTTAGGTACAGTGATGTTTTTGTGTGCACCCTCCGATAAACTGCAGGCACCCCTGACCAGAGAGAATAAGTTCCAGTATTGCTCCTCACCATCGTCTGGCCCGCGCATAAAGTGAGCTGTGATCTCCTTTTCGTCTGAGCCATATTTATTTTTAACCTCTAGACGATAGAGCCCGTTGTTGACGTGTGTGGGATTGTCCAGCTGGAGGCAGCCGTGGTATTCTCTCTCTGTGATGTCATGGATCATTGTCATAATGTACTCCCCCTCTGTCACTTCCACATTGTCCCGGTACCACTTGATTTGTGGTTCTGGGTTTGCTGAAAACAGAATAAAATTTGTGCAATTGACTAGTTTAAGATTATGGAATTCACAAGAAAAATATATTCAAAGTATATTTGAATAGTAGCAAATGGGTTTTATTTGATTGTCTTACATACCTGCTACACTAAAGGGTATGCACCAGTGATGATCTGCGATGGCGTCACTCAGTTTTGTGATTTGGGGTGCAACTATGAGTGTAGTCAAGAAAAGATAGATTTTAGTTGCAAACTGGAAGTAGAATAACTGAAACATGTAAAGTTATGGATTAAAGGATAGAAGACACTCCTTTAAAGCCTTTAACTCTGTTTTAAAGTCCACTTATGTTAGACTTGAATTAAAACAGCATGGCAGAAGGTAAACGTACAAAGTATGTCCAGCAGCAAAGAGGACTCCCTCTCTCCAACAATATTTTCAGCCGTGCAGCTGATCTTCTTGTTGTGGTCCATAGATGACAAGTTTGAGAGCCGCAGCACCGAAATCTGGCCAGACGTCTCGATCTGCAAGATTAAAAAATATAACTGATTAATAATATAATGTTTCAATTGCATCCGCTTGTCTATACAATTTTTTTCAGTGAAGTTTTAAAAGGTGTCCAAAATACAAAATTTGTTTAGGGTTGTACGGTTTATCAGTAAATTTGAATAAATGTTTAATAGATACATGAGTAAATATAGTACAAAGCTTTCAACAATGTTTCATTTTAATTACAAATAGATGGATGGTAACAGTTGGTGGTTCTTTTATCATGGGTGAAGCTAAATACTGGGCCTCAAGAAAGACTTCACACTACAACAGACCATCACATTCAGGTAGAAATTGTTGCAGCCAGAGACACAATGTAGTGATTTAGATCAAACAGTGATGTGTATTAAAATGGCCCACTTATAGTTCATAGTTATCATTAATTGAAAATTGTGGTTTTCATACAATATGATGGACACAAATTTCATTTCTAGATGAATAATGCTATCATTAGCAGCAGCAATTACTTGCAGCAGTAATTGCAGGGAAATGTTGTTAAATGAACTATTGACAAGTTTTAGAATGTTTTATTATTATTTAAAACCACATATCCTTTTTTCCCAATTTTACAATTCTGTACTTAGTGTTGGTCTTTCACATAAAATTCAAATAAAAGTAACTTGGATATGAAGCAACTGAAAGCTAAAAAAGTTTAAACCTGCATTTATCTTTAACAATTCTTAGTGTAAAGTAACCTCACATACTGCTGCACATTGTGTGCAAGAGCTTACCACGTAGTTTGTGACAAGTGCCATGTCCCAGATCAACTCAGGTGAGGGCATGCCCGATGTTGTACAGAAGAGCTCAACATTATCCTTTTCCATTTTGGTCACTTTGGATGGGCTCAGGGTTGCCATTGGAACCTCTACATACAAAAAAAGCAAAAAAGAAAGAGAGTCAGTGATGGGGATGGAGAGAGGAGAGGAAGAAGGTGCAAAAAGGAGCAAACTTAGGATTCCTGACCAACTCTTGTTTATCCAGTTAAAACACAGGGCACGAAACAAGCTCAACAAGGAATGTGGAGGAGCAGCCAAACATACAGCCAGCAGAGAGTAAAAAGAAAGATACACAGGGAAAAGAGTTCAAATTCAATCTCCCTGTCCCCCACTCTGTTTCTCCTGCTTTCATTATTGCACCCTCACCCCAATCACACAATAAGACAAAGAGACAGAGTTCAAACACAGTGATGGTTACACTGATTTCCAGTGCATGTCTATAGCAGGCCAGGCACTAAATTGATTGGACACAGTCTGAAGCCTCTGTCAAAGCAAAGACACTGGTGACTCTGTGTGTGTCTGCAGCTTTGACCAGGAGGTGACCTGGGTATGACCAATCAGCTTCAATAAGGACTTCGCCACCATTGTCCCCCACATATAAACTCTATTGGAAAGGAGAAGAGGAGCGCAGAGAGGAGATGGGAGAAATAGGCATTGACAGCTGCTGCAGATAAAACTGGAAAGATTTCTTATCAGATCTAACTGTCCAACCTCTTCTGTCCGTCAGCAGACCGCTTATCTGCAGGGAAGCCCACTCAATCACCATGAGATGCTGTAAAAACCGGTCATTTTGCTGGTGGCAGGCCAGCAAGCGTATCAGATTCAAATATCTTAACAGCCTCTCAATGAATCAGCTTTTTACAGCCACTGCAACCGTCTGCAGGTTAGATTAAGCACAATACAGCAACATGGACACATCTCTAACCACACACCATTCTCACGATTCAGTATAAAAAACCTATAACTCATTTTGAAGGCGCAATTTATAAAAAATTAAATTGCTTAAGGGTCACTTTACCGAAAAGTAACTGAATCATCCAAATAAGCTTTGGATGATTCAGTTTGGACTCAGAAAAAGCAAACTGCAGCATCTGGAAATTCTGTGGAGAATAATCAAGTTAGAGCACACAAATATAAAAACTGTAAATTAATTCACTTGAGATCTATTATAAGTTATAATGCATTTTTACCCTATTAATATGGACAGTGATTGTAAAAAGCAAGTAAATTCTTTGTCAGTGTTTTAACAGGTCAATGACCTGCTATTAGTGTATAAAAATTACACATTGCACACTGTACCACATTAACAAAATTTGTGGAAAATTATATGCCACTAAACACCTAGATACAGGAGGGTCTCAGCTTCTGAAAAACACTTGCTTCCTGGAGGCGTGGATTGTGTTGAAGTTTTAAACTTTACCTAAACGCTACAGTTTGGCCGTGACGCCTGTTCAACACTATGAAGCTTACCGGAAATTGCCTGAGCTGTATAAACTGAAGTCAATAGGAGAAACCATCTATCATTCTCAATAGGAGAAACCTCAGACTATTTATGAAGCGAGATTATAGTCAAACAGAATCGTGCATTAAGGTAATGGATGGGCTAGTTCTTAGTCCTATTGGAGACTAATTTAAGATTTGCATGGTGCTGAACAAATTTCTCTGCCAAACTGTGGTTAAAGTTAACCCCATGGATCTGAAGGCATTAACTGAATTTATAGTTGTACTTTTTTAGCTGATAGATGGACTCCTAGTTTACAACTACTGTGTGTAATAAATCAGTATTATTTTATGGATAGAATATAACACCAGACAATATTTTTGTCTGTGACATAATTAGTATTTTGTTTGCCTAGATATTACTTTTTCATAAGGAGTGTGAATAGCTTTGCCAGGACATACCAGGAGCATTATAAAGTCTGATTTGATTTTGCCTTCTTTCTTCAACTTAATGCCAGCTGCTTTTATTCATTTAAACAAAGGCTTTTTCAGAGGAACAAATTAAGGTAAAAGGCTTTTAGTAGTACACACTGTAGAAGTATGACGCCCTTGTTCTTTGACTCATTACAGGTAATTTCTGCATTATTTTCATAACTTAATTTTTTCCCCTCTTGCTTTTTTTTACAAGATGTTTTTTGAGTTTGCTGTAGAGAGGAGGCTTCTTATCTGCAAACGATGACTTGCATTTGGAAAAGATGACAAAATAACTACTTACATATATGCAGTCTAACAGTTTAACACTTTCTGCATGTTCTGTGATGTATCACTGATATGAGGACACAGACTGGTGAAAAACATCCACTGTGCTCTAGTTTGAAACCTCTGCCAAATAATACTTCACCTTTTTTCCTTGAAGTGCCAATGCTGCTATTGTGGTCAGTCACATCAGAGAAAAACAGTGAGATTTCTAAGAGTAGCAGACATAGGGAGCAGACAAACAGAAGCAGGTTTCTCAAAGTAATTCAGAGATAATTCTGTAAGTTTGTTGTTTGATTTGTTTGTTTAAACAGTGAAATGGCTGCTGCTCTCCAAGAGGGATAATAGAAAAATAAAAAGTATAAAGGACAGGGATTTGCTGAATTGGGATACAGATTTCTTTTTGACAGAATGTCACTTGTAAAACTGATCATCAAGTCGTTCAGGAAACTTGATCCACTTCTTTTTGTATTTCTTTTTGTTTCATATATCATTAGGACATCGAAATTTCTTCCGTCTGTCTTGTCATTCATTCATGCTATTATAAGAAAAGATATTTGCAAAAGACATAGTAAGTCACATGTAAACACTAAAACAATGTTCAAGGAGGAAGAAAGAATTGTATGTAAACAGTCACGTCTGCTCACTTGTAACAGTATGGCAAGTTAGTTTATCATAAAATATTAGTCTACATGTGAAGATTAGAACATTTCTAAATTGCCCAGTCAAATTGAACATTTCAACTGCCTAAAATACTGATGATCCTATGTAAATGAAAGATTTCTCATGCCACAAAGATTATTCTTTCTCACCACCAACTATTCTGCTTTTTCCTTCAAATGTCTATAAGTAAATTTTTCCAGTCTAGACTGAATAAAATTCAAACACAGTCAGCTAATTTAAGATAGGAGTTGGCTTTGAATATGTTACAGAGGAGCCATACTTGACCCTCACCTGCTTCCGCTATGCACAAAGACTTATATTTCTTGACACATTCTAATTTTGCCTCATTCAGAATTGTCTAATTGTCCAATAAAGGTGATTCCCCTAAAAAAATTTAACGAGATAAGCTCCTCAGCTGTTGAAGGTACTAATAAACCAAGTCACTGTTAACAAGCCATTGCTCTTACAGAACAACAGTTTAAACTTATAAGAAAGTCAGGACACCCAACGGCTTGAAGGACAGTATAAAAAAAAGCAGTCTTTTATTTTTAATTGATGCTATAAATAACATAATGAAACAATATGACGAGTGAATCCTAACCAACTTTTAAGCTCCTCGGTTGGTTGAAATTTGTTTTTGCATCTCGTTTTTTTAGTTTGTAGCTGGTTTACAAACTGAAATGAATGAGTGAGTCACCAAATTTCTGTTTCTGAAAAATTCACACATGATCATCTCCTGCCTGCTAACACTATGAAGAGCCATCTGACCTTGCTGGGTACTCTGCCATTAAAGGCTTGTGTCTACATGTTGCTTCCTTGTTTCAAGACATTAAAAGAGGAATGATTGAGGGTCAAAGTCATTCCAGCCATGAAGTGACAGTGAGACCGACAAACACAAAAGCAGACAGATGAAGACAGAGTACACATGTGGACGGGTCTGGTAACCAACCTGCTTCCATTTCTGCTCCACATTAATACAGCTTTACCCCCAAATGTATGTTTGTGGTGGGCCAGCCTGAGCTATAGGAAAACAATGCTGCCTATAGTCCCCTGTAGAAAATCAGTTTATTAAAGGACATGTTGAAAAATGCCACTTGCATGGAGATATGGGTGTCTCTCATCAATTAAAACATGTATTAAAAATAATAATGTTTTTATCAATTTAGTTTTAGAAAGTGAAACTAATCAACTACATAGATTAATTACACAACGGAAAACAGAAATTAACAGATTAGACAGAGAAATTAAGTAAATGTTTGGCACTTTTACAATCAGTTAATTTTTACAATCAAGGTTTATATTAGCAATAAAATCTCAAATTAAACTTTGGACATGAAAAACAGTACATAATACCAATAAGACAGGCTTTTAACCACACTTTTTTCTTTCTCTAGACTTACTATGCTAATGCCAGGATACAGCAACTTGTGGAAGACAGTTTCTGTAGAGATGACCTTTTCTGTCTTACCCTCATTGTGAAGGGTGTCAGTGACCGTCTCCTGGGCAACCTTTATGCTTTGTCATGATTTTATTGGTCACAAAAAGGCCATATCATTTTATATAGAAAAAAATGGCCCAATAAATCATTCATACCCATTGCCTTGAATCAAGAATGATTGATTCTTGATTCTTGATTCAAGGCAACAGTAATACCAGCTGTGCAGTCCCTGAACAGATATATAAATATAAGAAAATCAACCCAAAAATGCTTAGAATACATCAATCTGCACATATTGATGATATATACTGTACATGTTTAATTTATTAAATGGAACTGAATGCACAAATTCTGCTCAGGTCAATTTTAGGTCGGCTCTGTGGTGGTGAACTTTGCAGACTTTCATAAGCTTAAAACAACCCTAAAAAGTCAGATTTTTAGTTTAGCAAGTAAGTCACGTACAGCTGAAAGAAGACTGTTAGAAGCAAATTATGCTGCAGTGAGAAGTTCATAAGTTTTACGTGCCAGTTTTATTGTTTCAGACAGTGTGAGCCTTTAACACCTGCAGCTGTTTGAACTCTAACATTTTTTATGTGTCGCACAGTGGATTAGATTTTATATTACACAAGCAGGGCTGTAGTAAGTCAGAACGGCACCTCTCTGTAATAAATTGCATTGGTCAGTCGTCTTTTCAGCAAGCTTTTTCAAGCAGATCCCTGGCAGTATTCAGTCAGTGGACACTAACAGATAGAGATCAGTGTCAGCTCAGCCCCGGGGCTTCACTGGGCATTTCCTCTCTTTTGTGCCTCCCTCACAGTGTCAGTCAGAAATGCTCAAGCACACAGACACAGGGACACACTTGAATCAGACAGACAAATGGAAAAAGAAAAATAGAATCGGCCCAACAACCAGCAGTTTGGCCAAACTGAGAGGTTCTTTGGTGTATCGCAGTTCACCCTAGGGCATCATTTGGCACTCCTTCCCTTGTCCTCCCACTCATATGTCACTCTACCAGGGGTCCCCTGCCCACCTCTCCAGAGGCCCTGCTGTGACTACGCTAATGCCAAAAATAACGTCTGTTAATGGAGGGGATGCAGAGGGGACAGATCAATAGGAGTTATCAATGACATTGTTAGCTTCCTGTAAGCGAACTTATTGTTTGTGTTCTAAGTGCCCTGATGGCCCTGGGCTATTTCTGTCCAGTTTACACTGTCAGCAAAAACATGGAAATAATCTTCCTGAATGCATCTTTTTGTTTTTTTAGACCTAGCTGCTAAAAGTCAAGTTAAATCACAAATATATTTCCAAGCACAAATACCTAATAATCAGAAAGCAGCCCTGCCAAAAAAAAAAGAGACGCTAGTAAAGATTTGTGAACATAAACAGTTGAAGATAGATTTCTCTTCAATGACCAAAAATTGTTGTTCGAATTGTTCGAAATCCTTTTTGCCTCAGGATAATGAAGCTTTTTTTGTTTTGTTTTTACACAAGGTATGGACACAGCACAGTTTGTGCCAAAGGCAGCTCTAAAGAAAGCAGCAGCCAGGTTAGTGAAGGAAACACTTGGTGTTGGTTGTGCGGAAGTTTCTTCGGTAAATAAATGCAGTGTTTATTTCTTTATGTATATTCCACAGATCGAGCTTTCAAATTATATCAATAACTGCTCTCTCAAAATGTTCCTCCCACATGTTAAACAACATTTAAAAACAAAACTCTATTACGTGTAAAAAAGGCAGACTTTCAGCTGCTTCCATTCACTGCTGCTGTGTCTGCAATGCCCATCCGTTTTTCCATAAACAGCTATTCATAATTGTGATAAAATTTAGGTAGACCAGGTTTTTAAATCTCAACATACGGCAGCATACTGTTGGATCTACAAATTACTACAAGTTACAAATCTTCTTTGAAACTTTCACCTCATGAACTCACATTGTTGCTGGAAACTTTGGCATCATAACTATTTTTTTAATCTCCGTGGCTGGTTTGTCTTTTCTATTTTGTTGTTTTTTATCTTTCTTGCACAACTGTAACGTAAACAAATTATATAGGTAATGCTTATTAGGAAAGAAAAAAAATTATAATTTGTAGCTAAATAAAATTCAAACCCTAAATCATCATCAAGCATCAGTCTTAGTCTTATACTTATGGGATGCTAAAATGAAAATAGAGCAAGAGTTGGTCCAATGCAGACATCCACAGACAGGTCAAGCTGTAATTCGACCCTATTTATGAGCAGAAGTGAGTCCAAAAAAAGAGGATTCATGAAAAATTCATGCAGCGTATATAAAGCAGAGAGGAATAAAGTGTCAATTAACTGCTGACATTTATACATTGAAGCTTGATAAACCTTCCCTTATGCAGCACATAAAAGGCACAGTCTGTAGGAGTCTGCCATGCAGTCAGAGAAAACTTGTGGGTAAGGTTCATAACACACTTGTGCATAAATCTCTGCCCTGTTAGGAAAATATTTGCAAGTTATACAACATAATTATTCCTAATAGAGAAAGTATAAACTGTGTCACTCACTACCCTTGTTAATAATGTTTTACAGTTAGATGGATATAAAAAGACTTTATTATTCTTGCAGTTCAACATATACATGCAGCTCACTATAAACACAGGAAGGATTCTTCACTTTATGAAGAGGGCATGATAATTCAAGGAAAAAATATAAATTCTGCTGGATGGAAACATGTCACTGCTAGTAAAGGACAAAGTAAAGACGTTCCTTTTTACAATAAACTTTAAACAACTTGAGATTCAATGTTATCTGTGGAGGGTTTTTTATTGTAAAGTGTCTTTTCTAAGCCAAACAGTAAACATTTCAATTTTGACCTTTAAGAGCATCTCAAATAATTTATAATTTATACACAACACTGAAGTCCAAAAACAAAATGCCTACAGCATAGCGGTATACATAAACCTGTTTGGTACTGATGTCACCTTAGTAGAATAAAGCAACAATATACTGTACATCAACACTTACAGTGTGTGTGTGTTCTTGCTTTCTTTTTATTTGTTGGGGCATTTATGTGTAGGACATTGCAGCTTTCTTTTCTCTTTTGTGTGTGGGGGTGAAATTAGAATATACAAGCTAAGCACAGTTCTGTGGAATTGAAATAAAGTGTGGGCAGCGTTTTCTTTGTAGCCTGTGCAAACATAACACACACACACGCGCGCAATCGCAGATACGGATAACTGATTACTGCAGAGGCTGTTGTCGCTGTGTGAATTGTGTTCTTTGTACAGTTATTCTCTTAGGTGATAACAGCAAAGCTCTGTTATTCACTCATACATTCTCCACACCCACTGTGAACTGACAAAACACTTAGCACATTTGGTTCACAGTACCAATTCTCAGCCAGTGCTTAAACACCAACACTTCTCTCCAACACCACAATTAACACAGCACATTAACACAGAGAGGAGGCAAATATTAAAAACTGCAGAACTTCATACAAACATCTATATCAAGGTAGCGATTAGTATGACTGTGTTTCCTCCAGATGCTGAACAGCTTGTGGATGTTTTTTTTTCTCCACTTTCCCTCTCTGTCTGCATGCGTGCTTGTGTGTGTGTGTGTGTGTGTGTGTGTGTGTGTGTGTGTGTGTGTGTGTGTGTGTGTGTGTGTGTGTGTGTGTGTTTGTGTGTGTGTGTGTGTGTGTGTGTGTGTGTATGTGTGTGTGTGTGTGTGTGTGTGTGTGTGTGTGTCCGTCCCCTCACCACATTTCGGTAATCTCAGTCTTGACAAAGGCTTGCGTGCTCCTCCATCCTCGATGCAGCGCAGCTCCTGAGTGTCTGCTTCCTCTCCTAACCACAGCTTGATCCACATGTTCTCACAGGAGCAGTGTAGAGGGTTCCCTGACAGGATTCTGGATGGATGCGTACAAACACATGGTGACGAACTCTGACAAAGACTGAGTGCCAAAACAAAAGAGTGCAACACAGACTTAAAGACAAGCTAATGGTAACTTTCTGATCTCTGGTTTCAAGAAGCCTGAGTAAAAAAGCTAATATTTCAAGTAATTTTATCTCTTAAACATCATAATCATATCTTTTTTACAAGCTAATTAAAAGGCTTCAAATATGAGAATATGAACATATGAGATTTTGATTTCCTACAGATAAAGTCAATAATTAATAATAAGAATAATAACGCTGTTAAAAATAAAATACCTTTGTTTTAAACAACAATTTTGATAAAACAAAATATTTTTGACTACTCTTGATCTTTATCAGGATAATTGTGTGGTATGGTAAAAACACCACCACCTCCAACTTCATCTTACGTCTCACTAAATAGATACAAACAATTTGATCCCCAGGCAAGCCAGGCAGACCTTGTTTTCAGCTTTTTTGGTCATGACAAAAAATGTTACTGCATGAGTGCAGCATTTCTCACATGCCATGTACATCTAACAATATGCGCCACTCCCACAGAACTGACACAACTGGGTCTCAAATATCACAGCAATGGCTCGGTAATAATATTTACCACTGTTTTATGGAGAAAATCACAGTTGTTTAAAATAACAAAATGTTGCTTTTCATATCTCAAGTAATTAATGGAGAACAGGTTGACATTAATTTTTAAACAACACAATTCTGATGTTTGATCATTGTAGAGGTTCAGAAATCAATGTTTGTTAAAAAAACTGCCAAATAAAGTGGAGTTTGGCCTCCCTCCAATGGGAAGTCCAGATTTAAAGAGTACTTAAAAATTGATTTGTTAAAATAAAATATGTGAAATTAAGAAAAGTCATTGTGGCTGGCCTGCAATGTCAACAATCAAAGCAGTAATTATGTTTTTCTAATCAGAAATAACTGCAATCAAAGATCACTGGTATGTTGGAAGTAGACAGTAGGTGAAAGTTCAGGAAATAGAGGACGTAGGAGATTGGTGGTGACTGACTGGAGCATGAGATGCATGGACCAGCACAAAGGAGTAACAGAGATGGAGAGAGTGCTGAACTTTGGGCTTTCAGAAGACAGACGACTGGGCAAAAGAGGGAACTCAAACTGCTGCCACATTAGTTTTTGGTTCATTTCATTACTTATCCTGTATCTTATACAGTAAAAATAAAAAAAGTGTTCTAATGTTGAAATTTATCAGACACTGGAAATGAATGGAAGTCATATACATAGAGATGCTGAGTTTTTCCCAAAACTTTCAGTAAATGATGGCTTAAAAGAATAACATAAAATAGATAAGATAATTAACTAAGTTTGGTAAAACAACAAACTTTATCTTTTAAGAATGTGAAGCTGAAGGACCTATATTTTAGCAATTTTCTGTGGGATTTGGGTTTCGATATATTCCTCTTTTTGGCTTTTACACTGATGTGATAGCTCATTATGTTACTACTGAGAGACAGAGAAAAGCTGTTTCCAGATGTTGCTATTCTTTCTGAAGACAGATATGCAATCTTTATCAAACCTGTTGATCTAATTCTCTTCCAGAAACCCAATTACAGTTTCCCTGCAAGTGCAAAACAGCTCATTTAAGAGGATTATGAGAAGTTCAAAGACACCGTGGGACATAATCAGACACTGTGAGGTAACTCTAAATGTTTTCTTTGGGTGAGCATGGGATGTATATTTTTCAACTCACTATAAACTAGCTAAACACTCCTCCAACAATGAGAGGCATTGATCCTGATGGGTATTTTATGAGTTATGGTAGTTTGGAGCTAAGTGGCGCATCTACCAGTATAAATGTATTTTGATATCTTTGCTGCCTAAATCTAAATGGTAAAAAAACTGCTTTAAGATTTTTTTAAGGCTGACAGCCAATGAACCCAACTCAAAACTAAACTTCAGCTAACATCAGAGTTCATCTCATGATGAAGGTGAAGGTTTCTGTTAACTCACAGATATGAGATGTTGAGGTGCTTGAATATCCTCCAGGAGAGGGATGACAGGTTGTTATCTTTCAAATTCCTGTATATGAAACCAAGAATCAGTGAATGAAGTTCAATATAAACAAACAAAAAGTATTGCATCAGGTTGTTTTAAAATGTTTCTACATCCAAACTAATTGATGTTTTGGTACAATGCACAAATGTTGCTGTTCCCACATAAGATTACGGTAGTGAAATAATTAGGGTTATACTTTAAGTCATTTTGTATCAAATGCAGATTCATTATCTTGTTCATGTTTCTAATTTTCATGTCTTTTTTTTACCGTTATGACTAATTTCACAATATTAGAAATATGGTTTTATTCACTACAATAATGTATAAAATGTGTGTAATAGTGTGTAAGTCTATTTTCACATCCAAACATCCATTTTCTTCCGCTTATCCGGAGTCGGGTCGCGGGGGTAGCAGCTTCAGAAGGGAGGCCCAGACTTCCCTCTCCCCAGCTATTTCTTCCAGCTCTTCCGGGGGAACCCCAAGGCGTTCCCAGGCCAGTCGAGAGACATAGTCCCTCCAGCGTGTCCTGGGTCTTCCCCGGGGCCTCCTCCCGGTGGGACGTGCCCGGAACACCTCACCAGGGAGGCGTCCAGGAGGCATCCTAACCAGATGCCCGAGCCACCTCAACTGGCTCCTCTCGATGTGGAGGAGCAGCGGCTCTACTCTGAGTCCCTCCCGGATGACAGAGCTTCTCACCCTATCTGTAAGGGAGAGCCCAGCCACCCTACGGAGAAAACCCATTTGGGCCGCTTGTATCCGCGATCTCATTCTTTCGGTCATGACCCAAAGCTCATGACTATAGGTGAGGGTGGGAACGTAGGTCGACCGGTAAATCGAGAGCTTCGCTTTTTGACTCAGCTCTCTCTTCACCATGACGGAGCGGTACAGCACCCGCTTCACGGCAGACGCTTCGCCAATCTATTTTCCCATCACCCTTAAATTCACCATACAACAAATCAAATATTACCTTTTTATATAATGATAACTCTTAAATGCTGTCTTACAAAATGATGAATTAGCGCATAAAAAGTACAGAACTTATCTGCACAATCTTTGTCATGTTAATAGAAAGAAAGAAAACACCAGTTTTACTTACAGATACTGTAGCTTTAAGTTGCTCTGAAATGCCAGTTTTGATACGTATGTCAGCCTGCTGTTGGTCACCGTACTGACACAAAGCAAACAAATACATCAGTATTATTAGAGTCCTTATGAACATTAAAAACCCGACACATTATTAATATTCACAGCAGGCAAAACCTTTCAGCAAATTACAGGGCATCTGCTGGGGGTGTTTATAATGAGCAAAATGCATCCAAAAGAATAACAGGCTCCAAAACAAATTCACTTTTCATTAACTCTGTTTTACTGACCTGTAATACAACTATAGCGAAATTCTTTTGAAACCAAGTCATACTTTTACTGCTCTAAATGCACAATATGACGATAGTTATAATAACTATAAGTGGAACGCTGATCCAGAGGCATGAAACTAGCAGCAACAAAAAACTAATTAAGTTCAGTTTGTTTGCAATCAACTATTGTTTGACTGCTCTTTGAAAAATTAAATACTGCATACTATAAAAGAATAAATAAGCCCAAAATTATTGAAAACCCTTGTAGATTAAGGTGTTATTGTGTTTTCATTCATCAAAGAAGTAAGTTAGTGATAGAAAATGTGGCATTACTCAAAAGATAATAATTAATGTATACAAAATGGCAGAGAGATAAGGGGAAGGCTTGCACCAAAAGGCCCAGGGCTGCGATTCAAACTGGGAAGAGCTGCGTTGAGGATTATAGCCTCTGCTTATGATGCACCTGCTCTAGAACTGAGCCACAAGGTCCCAAAACTTTCTGTGAACTTAGAGTTATGCCACAGCAGGTCAAACACCACACTGAAATAATATACTTGGTACTAATTTCTTGTTTTTTTTTATTCTTTTTAAGACCTTGTAGTTTAGAGATGGAAACTACAGTACCTATACAAACAAAAACACAAGAAAAGCTTATACACTACAACATTTTAAAACTTTTATTATAATGAGGCACATATGTTTAATATGTCTCTCTGTTAAAAGAAGAAGACAACATTTGAACTTAAATATTAGATGCAGTTTCCCCATGTAAAATAAAGTCATAAAGGACTCACAGGTTCCTGAGGTTCTTGTAGTAGTGCAGGTCTTTGTCATTAATGGAGGAGAAGCTGCTCTGGTTTGCAATGTAGCTGTCAGGGGATGCAAGCGTGCATAACACAAAGATAACTTGTTAGCATGGGGAAGTACAAGCAGAAACTTGTCATCAAGATGTAAATATGTTAAACCGACATAAATGGACATGTTTTTTTTTAAATATACTTTTTGAAGGACCACAGCTGATCCACAGCACACAGGGGAAAGACGTTGTAGCTTCTCAGGGTGAGGTAGCAGAATGTGTTATCATCTCTTTTCCTCAGCAGCATCTGAGCAAAACACTTGACCTGTTTGTGTTTGAGGGGCCAGCAGGAAACAGTTTCCGAGCAGCTCCCATGTGTGAATAAAAAGAACGGAGCGAACATACTCTGAAAAGCTGCATACGTACTTCTCATGTAATACAGCTCTGGGATTAGATGTCTGAGAATATTTAAAACTAAACAAAAGACCACGAGAGAACCAAGAACACGCTATTTTACTGGGATAACAGCTACAGCAGCACTTGCTGTATGGGTCAAGTTCTCAGGGCAATTTTGCATAAAACATTGAACAAAGGTTTACAAATACTACTGAATTCCCATTCAGTCCCAGCAACAAAAAATTATCTGAAACTGCTTAGCACAGAGATGCTTTTTCTGTTCTTATTTTCAGTGTAAAAATTACCTATTAGATTAGGTAATCTAATAGGTAATTAGATTACCTAATAGATTACTCTCACTTACTCTTTTCAGTAAGTGAAAAGATGTGCAAAGACTATAAAGGCAACAAAATATCTAGTTTTTGTAATATAATGCCTGAGGCAATTCCCCAATCTATTTAATTTCCCACCTTCTCTGTTTTTGATGTCATGAAACTAACTAATGCAGTTACCAATCAGACATAACATTATGACCACCTACAGGTGAAGTTAATGATGCTGGTTAACTCTTCTTTAAAGAGAGGTGAATATTGTGTCATCAGAAGCTGGGCCACTCCTTAGAAAGAGCTCAAAGTCAAGCAGTCCAGGATCCCAATTTTGTGGAGGCCTTAAAGATTTTTATTTATTTATATATTTTACAAATGTGTGTTTTACTGTAATTTCTATAAAACCTATAGGCCCATATCAGATTACTTGTATTCATAGTTAAGGATTTTTATGAATATGAATAATTTCAACAATTTAAAAATTATGACGTTATAGTAATTTTTTTAGGAACAACATACGTAATAAACCTACCATGCATCACTTCGTACTGCTAATGTAGCTATGGATATGGACAGCAAGACTGGCGCCAGCCCAGAGGCCCATAGCTTTCTAAGTTCAGCCCTGAATATCCTCCTGCTTTTACAAGAGTAAGTGTAAAGGGTCTCTGCGTTGGTTATAATCTTCTGCCTTATCTGTGAATGTATATGACTCTCAAACTTAACTTCAAGAAGTTCTGATTCAGAAGAAAATTCAAATTAGTGTTCTAACAATAACACTATAGAGGTTTTCTGTCTGGTAAAATTTAAGATGAAAAAAATAGCACAACTAACTTTACCCAGTGACTCAACACAGATTATCTATATATATATATATATATATATATATATATATATATATATATATATATGGAAGTTTCAGTCAAATAATGTCAGATACTATTGCTATTCTCACGCTGGTTTCTTTGTTCTTTTTATTCCATTAAATATTCTTTTTTTACTTCTGATCCTCAAAAAATCACAAACTTGTGAATAGCAGTCTGATCTTTGTGCAAAAAGGGATATGTGAGTCATTGATCCAAAACATAAAAAGACTCCTGCACAACTGATCTTTTAATTCATAAAAAAAAAAAGAAAAAAAAAAGAGTTTCGGTAGGGTTGACCGTTTTCTACTTTCTTGATCTAGAAAGTGTTTTAATTCTTCTTATATCTTGTTAACAAGATATAAGAGTTACTTATATCTTGTTAACAAGAACAAGATATAAGTGACTTTTCCCAAAAAGAAAAAAAAATAAATACTTGCTACATTTAGCCAAGGAATTGGTATGGCAAAGTCTGCTTAGACGTATGTGGTCCAAAATTATCTCTAAATTAAAACGAGAACGAAAAATGTTAATAAAAGACAAATATTATGTGCTACACCAACTCAGCTAAAGCATCACCTTAAAATGTTTTTTGAAACATTACATCTGCATCAACAGCCTGTACCAATGTTGAATTGTGATCGCAGTCTAAACAAAATCATTCCTATGGTCTAAAATGGGCCAGGATTGCTTTGTGTTTAGATAAATCACCAACCCATCGACTCAAACCATCTTTCCTGACCTGTGGAAGAAAAGCTTCGCCACTGCAAAGCTTTTCAGGAGCAAAGCCTTCCCATTACAGTGTTTCACAATGTTTAAAGTGGTGTGCAGTTGTAGTTTTCTTTTTTCTGCAGCAGTTTGTTTTGTTGTTGTTGTTTGGTTTTGGATGTAGTTCATGTAGGAAGTCTGCTACATAGCTAGTGACATGTTTTTAATGAAGAATTGCCACCTTGTCACTGTTCTATAAAGGCCATATTGTAGATGACATGAATTTGAGGTTTCTTGAGAACACATTCTCCCATTTGAGCTGTGGATCTTTGCAGCTCCTCCAAAGTTACGGTGGACCTCTTAGCTGCTTCTCTGAGTCAGTCAGTTTAGATAAAGTGTGATGTCTTGGTGAGTTTACAGCTGTGACATACTCTTGATTTTATTTGATAATGGTGTCTGAAAGCACATCGAGTCGTATCATCATATGTCAAGGTCGTATTATCTCATAGACAATTCGATTTACACAAATGATGTATTAACAGCCTTGCATTTGTGTGTTAGTTAATACTGAGTTCACTCCTGTGTCCCGGGAAACACTGGATGACAAGAAAGGCTTACCTGAGCCAGAAACAAATCTGACTATGAATGATGATGAAGGTCATGCATTCCATGTTTGGACGCGGCTGTGACAAGTTGCAAAGTTATAGGTGTGCTGCCTGCTATAAACTGATGGTGTGACTGTAGCTTTTTTTTTGGAGAAACACTCGCTGGGTCCAGATCATGTGCGTCGGTCTGTAAAATGGGTTTGTGTGTAATAAAATCTTCTTTTTATTCATCTAAGCCTATCTATCGCAGTCTTCACTTCTAGCTCTCACAGAGGCATATTATAGACAAACCGACTATACTGCAGAGGACTGAACAATGCTCAGTGAGATGTTTAAAGGCTGGAGATATAGTTCTAAAAAAACAACAACCCTGCTTTAAACTTCTCCAACTTTCTCCCTGGTTTATCTGGTAAGTTCCTTGGTCTTCATGAAGGTGTCACTTCACTGACGTTCTCCAACAAAAACCTTTGAAGGAACTAACTCGGGGTGTTTTCACACATGATAGTCGAGTACACTCGATTCAATTGGGAAGCAAAATTGCAACATTTGCTACATTTTCAGCTGCTGTGGATCGCGTTCACACCGCACTGTGTCAAACGATCCAAACTAATAGAGAAACCTGTTCACCTCCTCGCCTGTGGTGGCGCTGCACCAAGAACTACTGAAGGAAACAACGCAAAAATCTCTGAAGAAGACCAGTGCAGGGCAGGGCACACCCTGGACAGGTCACCAGTCCATCGCGGAGGGAGTGTATAGAAATACATAATTTATATTCATTAAAAAAAAAAGTAAAACCATTCTCCCACTTAGAGAAAAGCTGCACTAATTTGTCTTTGTTTATCATGTAAAATTACAACAAAACACAATGAAGTTTGTGGTATGTAAAGTGAGACGATGTGGAAGTGCGTTATGGATGTGAATGGTTTTGCGAGGCACCAATTTCCGAAGCAAAAATAAAACCCTCCTCTGTCTTTAGTGGATATATTCAAATGTGAAACTTCATGTGGATGAAAAAGGGGAAACTGAACTACAAAGAGAGGGGAAAAAAAACATTGTTATTCATAATTGATGGGGAAAAAGCAGCATTGTCTGAATCAGCAGAAGGACAACAAACCTTCAAGAAAAAAACCAAACAAGTTTCTGGGGCTCTGTGATTAAATTTTATAGCCTTTTCTCATGCACACACTTTAACATTTTAATGCAGCTGTGTTTTTATCAGCGTTAAATAGAGCCAGTCAATTCTTAGTCCTTGTTATTCAAATTAGACCCTGAAATAGAGACCTGTAAATTTTACTTTACGAAAAAAAAATTTCAGGGTTGGATCTCAGCAGCATGACAAGCAGCTTGTGGAGCAGAAGTGAGTCACGGGAACACAGCTTCCGCTGCAAAGACTAACAAATAATGAACTTGCGCCACGCCGTCGCTCTCACCTAATCACATTTGGGATTCGGCAGAAACCATTTCCTTCACTTCGAGCCGCTAATACGTTTCCGAAATAGAAATCATGATCCACAAAATCACTTCTGCGATTTTTATCAGCAAATCTGGGATTGTCTTGCTGAGGCCGGGCTTTAAAAAAGGCGGGCCGCGATAATAATGCATGAATGTTCATTTTCAATTACGTTTGTCGCCTGTCAGTTTATTAAGGACTGCTTAGCAATTTTCAACACGCACTGACAAATGAATGTAAAATCAACCTAAAAACAAGAATAAGGCCCTTTTGGAGTTATTTCTAGCTTCTCCTCACTGTTTCAGAGCACGTATCAAAGCTTACAACCGGCAGATCATTGGCACATATGCCCATAATGGACGTAATGGGAATTTGAATCTCATTTTCATTATTTTTTTCCCCCCCATCTCTATTCGTTCTTTCCTTCCTCCCTTTCCATGCCTGCTAAAAATGGACGAAGGAGATTTACCGTCAGGGGTCACGCTGTGGTTCTAATTAGCCTAAGTAGGGAGGGAGGAATGAGCGTTTCCTCGCCGAGATGCATCACGTATAGTCCCACAGCAATTTCTGACGAAGCAGAGAAAGAGAGACTGGACGATACAGATGGACAGACGAGCTCCGTCTCCATCTCTTTTTCTGTTCTTCTGTCCTCTTTGCTTCTGTTCGGTCAGTGCGGCTGAGATAAACCGAACTTCATGTGGTGATATAGGAGAACAATACAAAAACAATTCTTCTGCAGGTTTTTGGCATGTATTCATGAGACGTCGATGCTTCTTCTTCAGGGCTGATTCCAGTTTCTGTAAAGCTTTAACCTCAGCAAGTCGGAGTTTCCCTGTCCTTTGTCCGGCAGAGGGTATAATTACCAGCAAACAAAAACGAGACATTTCTGGCTCAGTTTTCACAAATGCCTCCAAGCTTTTTTTTTTTTTTTCATTATTAGTTTTAAGATGACCGCTGGGTGGAAGAGAATTTGCAAGTCTCTTTTATGATATCAAACACTTTTCCACATTTGGTTTATTTTGGCATTTGAGTTTTGCCTGCGGGTGAAACGACAAGCTCAAGTAATCCCAGAATAATTCTGAGCAGATTCCGTTCATAAAAAAATAATAATAAAACTCTTCCATTCCCCTACAACAGGTTAGAGGATGTCTTCTCTGTCTTTCAATGGAAATCATTTTTTTTTTTTTTTCATTTTTATTTTTAAGTTTCATGTAAAACAGTTTGTGTTTAAGACTTTTATCTTGACAAAACAGGAGCGTCTCGGAAAAGGAAAGCTGTTTTCTGCTAGACTTAAACTTAAAGCTAATTTTATCAGGGTAAAGCTTTTACAAACACAGCGGAAAACCATCTGAGCTTTTTCACGGTGATGTCAAATGTGTCGCATTACAACTACGAACCGCAATGTTATTTGTTGTGCAAAACCCATAATCACCCAGTGAAATTCTCAACGGCAATCCAGCTGGGAATCTTTCGAAAGCCATATCTTTCCGGACACAGCCATGATGGCTGTGGAATTAACTGGACATACATTGTTCAATTCAGATTTTGATACTCACGAAACTAATGCAATTGTCAAAACAATACCAGATATTTAAGACACTCCACTTTGTGAGTGTGTTCTCCTGCTTGTTTTAACCTTCTTCAAAGCCCGAACTTGCATGCGTTGTGCGGTTGTGCTTTCAAAGTCAGAACAAGTACATATGACAGGAGGAGGAGGAGTGATGAAACATCCCTCCTGGCTTGTACAAATTTATGTGTGGTTGGTACGAAACATAACTCAGCATCATTTGGACTTGAAAAAAGTCAGGCATGAACCCAAAACTGAAGAGGAACAAATTTAGTGAAAGGGTGAAATGACCAGCAAAAAAAAGATAGTTAATTTGCGAGGGAATTCTTTCGATTCAAGGACAAGGAGCTACAGCTGTGTCGTGTCTTCTCAACTTGGCAACAATAATATGCATATTGCAAAAGGCAGCTTGGACTGTAGCATGTAGCATCCATTTGAGGTTGTTGTTCTTTGTTCTCTACCAAAGCAGCAGACCTTGGCCAGACATCCACCAACGTCAAGGCGATAGTTATCACCCGTTTACCAGAGATGGTAAACGGGTGATAACTATCGCCTTGACGTTGGTGGATGGTGGACTACCTTGGTGGATGGTGGACTACCTTGGTGGATGGTGGACTACCTTGGTGGATGGTGGACTACCTTGGTGGATGGTGGACTACCTTGGTGGATGGTGGACTACCTTGGTGGATGGTGGACTACCTTGGTGGATGGTGGACTACCATCCACCAAGGTATGGTGGATGGTGGATGGTGGACTACCTTGAATTTAAAAGCAGAATGAGCTACAATGGATTACATTTCAATGGCTGCATTAAAATGTGAGCAGGGATGCTGTGGTGGCGCAGATACCTACATATTGAGGCCTTAGTCCTCGTGGCGGTCGCAGGTTCAATTCCCGGCCTGGCAACATTTACCACATGTCTTCCCCCTTTCTCATTACCCTCTTTCCTGTCACAATACCTTCAAATAAAGCCCACTAGAGCCAATAAAACGTTTTAAAAAACATTATTTTATTTTTAAATCTTATTTCCTATTTATGCCTTTTTTATCTTCACATTTCTGCACGTTTTGTACTTTCATTTCTGAGTTGTACTTTGATTTCTAGAGATTGTTAAAGCATACTATACTGTTGATTTCGTGTTTATTCTTTTATATAATACTTTATATTTGAAAAATAAATACTTTGTCATATTTTAAACAATTTGGTATTTAAATGCAGACCCTAAAATTCATAATTATGTCCTTTTTTATACTTTTAACTCAAGTTAACTGATGTTGAGATTTCCTGCAAAGATGAACTAAGACTTTCTCCTGTTATATTACAGAGAAACTTGTTTTTTTCTCCCCAAGTACAGACTGAAGGGGGCCGAACACAAATGACTGTGACATTTTTCAGTTTTGTTATTTGTGAAAAAGATTGAAAACCATGCAACTTCACGATTATGTAATCTGCATGAAAGTCCAAATAAAATGCTTTTACGTTTGTTGAGGTGAAAACAGTAGAAAAAATGTTGGGGGTTTTTCTAATCAAACAGAAGAAAACCATGTAATGAAATGAACAAAAACTAATTTGTTTCAACAAACTCCTTGAACAACAATTGAATACCTCTATGTGTCCAAATATACAATTTTTCTTTCCCCCTCCCCACCTCTCTTTTCTTCTCATTGTCACGTAAAACACCCTAATTGTTAAAACCCAGGGGGATAGATTTTGTTTTCATAAACAAACACAAAAACACCTCCTCATTTGGATCAATTGGTGACAGATCCGGCACATTCTCTGGCAGAACCATTTGTTTTGCCTCTGTTTTCTCCAGCCCTCCTACCCCCTCTCTGGGGAGCACTTCTGTCTGCTGATGCTACAATGTAAATTGCATTTTTAATTAAAATCGTACCTCCTGCTTCACTGCGAAACCAGTGTGCTGTACCCTGTTTGTACAGGCTAACAATATGCCTCCCTGTTGACCTAACCCACTTATCACTGCCCTTTGCGTGCTTGTGTGTCTGAGGACCTTCCCCACCTCCTTGGTGACTCTGTTTGCTCAGAACACATTGCTCCTTTTCTGTAGAGGTGCTCTGACCATCCTGCTGCAGTTAATATTGTTTAAGGTCCCAAAACAACGCCTCATTGTAATTTCCCTGAATTATGGGGATATTCCCAAACAACACGGACACGTTTGGAACGTGCGACTAGACCCACCGATTTTCAGAGGCTTTTTAAAGTTAAAGCTGCAAACCGAACTTTGATTAGGAAAAAACTTAACTCTGTTTGGATATAGTTTGTCAACAATGTGTCTCGATTAGTTTTTCTACTTCTGTTGCCGTTTTGTTCCTGTAATGTAACTCTACCCTCTCAACAAATACGTTTGCACATGACTCTGGTGACATCACAAAAGGCATGGGACAACAGATCACAGCTCTTTTGATCGTTTATTTACTTTTCTTTTTTTTTTTATCAAATTCCTTCTTTAAAAGTATTTATTTGTATTGTGTACAGCTTGCTAGTGTTCACTGAATGGATTTTAGAAAGATTTGGCAAAAGAAACGCATATGTGGATGAGACAGAGCAGACTGGAATGGCTAGATGTTGTTAGGGCAAATCTCCAACAATTATTTGTTGCTCTTGTAAATAAAAAAAATACAGTGTGGTTAACACATTTAGTTAAGATACTTTTGAAGTCCTGACTATGTTTTCTGAAGAGCTGTTGCATCATCTGCTACATGTGCCAAAAAATAATTGCCATGCGGACAGATTTATAATAAGCCCAATCCTACAAATTAGTCCTGCCATGCATCCAGTCTATTCAGGTTAAGAAATTATCTAATTGTTTATCGCTACTGGGAAAACAAATTGCTGTTATGAGCATAGGGATTTATCTAGATAACAATAAACTTCAGGGTGCAACAATATAGCAGGTGCGATGGATTCAAACTCTCCTTGTTAATAATATATTTTGGCAGTTGGATTAAACTATTCTGCCTTTTATGCCCACATATAAAATAGATTTTTTCTGGTAACCAAGAAGCTAAAGATTTAGCTGTTTAGGACCCAGAGTAATAAAAAAAATATATTATTTTTTGGAAAGATTAATTTACTTTTCTTAGAATAATTCTGTTGCTAAAGGTGTGGAATCTAAATATGCTCTACATGTCATTGTTTTTGAAGGGAATTTGAGGGGAACTACGTGCTAAGACAATTGTTTTGGAAATTATGTAAAATCGACTTATTCTGCTTTTTATAATATAATGTTATATACGCATCAAAAACATATCAGAGGTATTGCTTTGAGTCTTTTATGCATGTTTAAGAAATCCTTGAATGGCAGCCATTCATGTTGCATAAATGCTTGACACAAGCAATGACGTGCTGAGGCTGGGGTGTCGAGAAGAACAGGAGCTTCTTAAAGAGACAGAGGCCTATTTTCAAGGTGTCAAAATGTAAAGACAAATTTCTTTCGGGCGATGTTTTATATGTACAGCACTTTTGATTGTGCTATGAAATGGTATATAGTCTTTGGCTTAATAACAGTAAAGTGAAACCATTATTTTACCATTATTGTTTTTTTCTCCAATAGGGGTTTACATAGGGGAAATCTGCTGTCATTTTCTTCAGTGGACTGTTTTTTGTGAAATCCTGTTCTTTTGTGTCGCCTCAAACGCATACCACTTTTAAAGTAACACATTCATCAACATTTTTTTTTTTTTACACCAACCACGTACTTTTGTAGCATCTTACACAAACATCGTATTTAAGTCAACAAAAGTTAAACTGAAATCCTGCAATAAACTCCAGACTTCAAATAAGAAAGGGATGATTGAATTTAATGAAAAGCTAAAAGACTTTTGTCTTAAGGATGAAAGAAGACCAAAAACAGCGATCAATTTCAACACAATGCTTGAAATAATGGCTAAAAATATTGAAAGTTGAGCCATCAGGACACAGAGGAGTTTTTTTTTTGTTTTTTTTTGTTTTTTATTACTATTGTTATTATTTCTACAGCCTGCCTGCTTGGCACAACTCTGCTCTTCCAGCCTCCCACAGCTCAAGAAAAAAAAAAGTAAAAAAAATAAAAAATCTGCTCTCTCCTCCTCTCGCTCGCTTATCTCTTTGCATTTTCAAGCCATTCGTCAAGTGGTTTGGCTTCTCACTGATGTTGGTTAAGTAACCATAACATTGTTGACAAGAATGCATGACTCAGAGAAGACTTTGAAAACTGGATTATGCCACCATTTTTTCTTCTTCTTCTTCTTCGCAGTCCTAACTTTTTATGTCAGCATGACCGTTTAGTGAAGGTGCCCCCTCTCTTAAACAGACCTCTGCGAAAGCTGGAAGTTCTCCTTCCACACACACACCCACACACACGCATACATGCATTGGCTTTGGGCTTTCGAGCTCGCCGCCGTGCAATGGCGCGCACAAACAAATAGGTGTGGAGACGAGATGCAGCTGGCTGCTTGGCTGGATCGAGGCGGATACCACTGGAAACGCTGGCAGGCGACTCGCTCTTACTGCTCTAATGAATACTAACATAACCGTTGCCCCGGTCTTCAAGTCTTCTGCAGCTTTCCTTTTATCTACCTCCGTTCATATTTCAATCTTCTCTAAGCAGCTACTCTGCCCTAAAAAAATAAATAAAATAAAATAAAATATGCCTACAGCATGATGCAACCGCCACCATGTTTTACAAAGGCTAAAACCACGCATTGTGTTTTCCATGTGGCACAGAAAAAGTTCAAATATGGTCTCATCTGATCAGAGCATCTCTTTTTCTTTTTTTCAAGCTTGCTGCGTCAAAGTCAAAAAGGTCACTTCTTCTGGCTCTTCTTTCAGATTCTGACACCTGTGTGAGGGTTTTATATATATATATATATATATAAATGTGTGAAATATATATATTTCACGCATTTTGTCTTAATTGCATAAAGTCAAATATGTATGCGACAGATGACGCTGGCTGCTTGCTTGGGAATGAGATGGAAATCGCTGGAAACGCCAACAGGCAAGCAGCTCTTATTGCTGTTAGGTGTACTGAAACAACACATTTATTGCCCAGCTACTTTTTTTTTTTCTTTCTTTCCATCTTTCCAAAAAGACAAGAACAAGAGCCACACATGCATATAAATATTTGATCACACACAGTCCAGGAGCAACACCTGTCCAAAATGGCTATCACCATCACAACTGGTTGAATTAATTTTGAAAGATGCTTAAAGAAAGAAAAAAAAAACATTTTCAAACAAGCACAAATAACTGTTCTCACCGTTTCTGTGTTCGCACTTTCACAAAAATAAAGAATAAGGCTTAAGGAGTTGGGGGGGAGGCGGCTCGTCTTGTATTTGCCTTCAGGGTTCTGTCTTTACAAATTCTGCTCCATCAGATATTAAACATGTTGTGGGCCTCCAGGTCCACCAAGCTGCTTATCCAAAATCAATCTGAACATCAGAGTTTTCTAGAACAAGGAATCTAACAACAGAGATTGGAGACTAAAGATTGCTGCCTACTGTTGCAATTAACTCTGCAGCATTTTTTGATTGTTTTTTTTATTTCCTAACACAATTGTTTTAATCATTCTTTAGATTAGGCGCAGGGATAATTACCCTCATTATCTCTGTTAGGATTACTTTCCCTTAAACTGTTCATTTGCTCGACGCTACAGCCCTGAATATCTGGCTGGTTTTTGCAGCAGCTTAAACTCAAAATCCCTGCCACAAGCTACAGGATCAGGCAGATTCTTTGCTGAGTGTCAACCCAGTTATAAGCCACAAGTTTAATGGTGGTGGTGGTGGTGGGGGGAATAACAAATGTTTAGGCATGGGTTGTTGCTTGTTTTTAGGCGCAAACGAAGCACAATTACCACGATATTTACAATATGCTGCTGGGACTGATCTTACCTTAGTCACAAGGGGTTCCGTGTCCTCCAGGATGGACACGAAGGGAATCTCCAAGAAAGAGGAGAGGAACTCCACCTGGATCAGCTCCTCCCTGGAGCGTGGAAAGGCGAGCACGGCTGTCACGCCTCTGATCACCAGGTCCTGACAGGCGCTGTGGGACAACGACTCCGGGTCCCACCCCGCCGGCGACCGCACCACCATCTCCAGGGTCAGGTTGTAGGGCAGCAGAGGGGCCGGCTGGGCGGAAGCGGTGGTGGAGTCCGTCCCGCTGCTCTGGTGCCGGATGCTCGCCAGGGCGCGGTTGAGCGCGTTCTGTATCCGCGCCGGCTGGCGGGTCGGCAGGAGCGCACCGAGGCGCACGGTGTGTCCGATCCGTGCCAAGATGTGGCAGGGCGCCGGGTGAGGGAAGCAGGTCTCGGCGGAGGAGAAGGGAGTCAGCAGGAGGAGAAGCAGCAGCGGAAGCACTCTGACAGAGATGAAAAGGAGACGGGTTCTCCCCGGGGCGAGGCAGCGGCTCCAGAGTCCAGAAAGAGACACCATGCTGTAGATCCGACACGCAACTGAGGAGGACTGGGCTCCGCTCGGCGGGAGATGGCATAGCTCCCTCTTTCTCCCGGCCCCACCGCTCTTCTCGGACTTGATCTTTCTTTTTCTTTTTCCTAAACGATTTTCTTGCACATTTCGCCCCTCACCCCTTCAAAGTTTTTCATAAGAACAGTGAAAGACGCGCCGGTGGTGGAGAGGAGAGATGAGCGCTCGCAGCTTAAAGCGGTCGCCCTGCTTCTGTCAGTCTCTGCTGGAGGAAGGCACACCAGCTGGGAAGTTTGTGTGCATGGGTGTGTGCGCGCGCGCGCGCGTGTGTGTGTGTGAGAGAGAGAGCGAGAGTGAGTGCGTGTGCCTGCGTGTGTGTCCATGCGCCTGCCCGCCAATAACCTAACCTCTCACGGAGCTTGCCTCTTGGTGAATTTTAATGAAAATTCGTTGAGTAACATCTTCCGCTTTTTCAGGTTTTCCACTCTAAATTCAATGCAAGCAGCCTGATATATTTCCTGATAATAATTAGCCTGCGAATCATGTTGTACTACTTAATATAAAGTTTGGAATGTTGAACATGTCTTTTTATACGGGCACAATTCAGGACACACCATGGACAGCTCGCCAGTCCATCACAGAGGCACTCGGGCCGTACAGCATGTGCGCACACCCCTCTCACACCGAAGAGATATTTAGATTAACCGAAATGTTTTTGGACTGCGGAAGGAAGCCGGGGTTAGTGAAACCGGAAAGAACTGACGCATGCGCAGGGAGTACATTCAAACTCCATGCAGAAAGACCCCAGGCGGGGGCTCGAACCCAGGACCTTCTTGCTGCAAGGCAACAGAGCTGCTAACTGTACCTCTATGTAACCCTTGGAGTTTTTACTAGTTTTTTATTATCAATGCAAAACGTTTGTTGTTGTTTTGTTTTTTTTTCAGCTGGACGAACTCATACCTGTCAAGTCTCCCATATTTCTTCCGGGAAACAACCGTGTTTTCCCTCCCTCTCCCGTCGTGCTAACGTATTAGTATTTTCTCGTAAATATTCCGTATTGTACCCCAGCAGCTCTCACGTTAGCTTCTCTCCCTCACCGCGTTGGTAGTCTAGTCCAGTGTTTCCCAACCCTGGTCCTCAAGGCACACTGCCCTGAATGTTTTAGGTCAGGGGTGCCCAAAGTCGGTCCTCGAGGGCCGGCATCCTGTATGTTTTAGTTCTCTCCCTGGTTGTAGAAACAACCTTTTCAGCATGTCAATGTTCTTCTTAGGCCTTCTGATGAGCCATCATTTGATCCAGGTGCGTTAAACCAGGGAGAGAAC
>CAEFZX010027520.1:0-27695 GCA_903066825.1 Alfaro cultratus | reverse complement strand
AGACCAGGCTTCGGTCCCCACAAGTAGCAGTTGGTCCCCACAACGTAGTATATGTCAGGAAAATGGTCCCCACAAGGTATTAGAAACAAACACATCGCTGCATCATCTGTGTATAAATAGATCTTTGTGCCTAAATTGAAAGCACTTTTGCCCTGAAGTTCCGGTGTGCCATATTTCAGCCGCCGCTGCAGAGCCGCGCAGCAGCACATCTGTTCTGCCGCCACTACATCTTGGTGTTTATGAGACACAAAAAAAAAGTCTGACAGTGACTGCAGGCAGGTGGAAGAATAAGTGCCTCGCCAATAAGCGCTCAGACGCACACACAGGCGCACGCTCCAAAGTAGTCGCTTTAATGCTTGCTGCTGTGCGGCAATACAAAGCCGCAGAGACAGATGTGATAATGTGACAGCGAAAGGTGGGAAAATATGCATCTGCGCTCGTGTTAGAAATCAGGAGCGCATACAGATGTAAACAGAGTCAGCAGAGCGAGGAGCTGATCGGTGGATTTAAAAAAAAAAAAAGAAAAAAGAAGAGTAAAGGAAAGAAAGTATGAAGGAGGATGCAGGTGGGGGGGATTTTGGGAGCAAAGCGGCCAGATGTACTACCGAATTCTTCTCCTGCTGATTCTGATTACTTTCATTCTTATAGGCGCAGACAAACAGGTCTGAGGCTGACTCTTCTTCTCTGGCGGAAGTTCAAAAAACTTGTCCAATCACATCAAAAAACACACACACACACACACGTACACCCGCACACACATGTGCACCAAACAAAGTTTTACCGCATCTCCACAAGATATTAAATCTTCAAACATGTCTTGTATTCGCTCTCAGAGAGCTGCAGTTCACACACACCTGTGTGCTTCTGATGCTAAACAGGGCTGTTCAAGGAAGCATATTTTCACTTCCTCCCCAGACTTATCGTCCCACTTTATTCATACCTTGACACACTTTATGCAGTGCTGTGAAAAAATCTTCCCCCTCTTTCACAGTTTTCTTCTTCTTTTTTTTTATGTCACTAGTGCAGGTTTTTTTAAGTGTTCGGTTTCACTAGTCGCAAATTCTGGCGCACACTGCCAGAGCCAGTGAGTCGAGTCGGCACTTTTTAACCGAGCCTGTCTGACAACGTGAAGCAGGCTCAAAGATCTTAACAGAAAATCCTCTACTAAAAGCAGAGTCACCGACACAAAAGAGTCAAGATCTAAAGCACTGGAGATCTCACTTTGCTGCATGTGAGGTCAGCTTTCATGATTAAACAGTAAAAAAACCAAAACGTTCTATCAAGGGCGACATTTGCAACCCTGGGAGGATTACAGGGCCACAAACTTTGCTGACCTAAAAGGATAGACTAGATCCCAAGGCCTTTTGGACTGAGAAAACAAAATATACGTTTTTGGAAGGTGTGTGTCCACTTAGATTTAGTGTAAAACTAACGACATATCAAAAAAGAAGACTAGTGTGATGGTCTATGACTGCTTTGCTGTTTCAGGAGCCGAATGACTTGCTAGAACCTTGAGTCCAGTTCTTTGGAAGAATAAAATACAATCCAGAAGGACAATGTCTGGCGATCAGCTGTGAGGTGAAGAGCATTTGGACAATTTACGTTAGCTCGGACATTCTCTTCATTCTTCGAAACCCTCTAAAGTGGCTGCATTTAAGCAATTTTTTGGAAAGCGGGGGCTCAGTTCTTTAAGTGCAAAGAAAAAAAAAGTTCCAGTAAAACATGAAGGATATCATATAGATATATTGAGTGAAAGATCAATAGTCTTATTGGTAGAGAAATGACAAAGAACAAAGGTGGTTCTAAATCGAATTCCACTTGAACCAAAGTCAAAGTGTGATGGAGCCACGTTTATTAACTTCAAGCCTCATGGAGTTAACAAGGACATAAAAAAATATAACATTCACAAATAAATACATAAAATAAAAGCTCCTTAAAAACAAAGTCCCCTAGGACTTGTGACTTCAGTAAATGGTAAGACTTTATTTGACAAGGTGTCCATAAAACTGAGATGACACCGTCATAAACATGACACACCACCTGTTATGAACATGAAGGAGTCTTTATGAAAGTCTATGATTGTTGTCATGAAGTGTCATTCAGTAAATAATGACACTTTTAATACAAAGTTGCTCTAAAGGTTACATTGAAAGTCCATTAAAATGGTCAACTTTGCACTAAAGTGACATTGTTTGCAAAATCATGCAAAGTTGGGACTTTAATGCAACTTTTAAAGCAACTTTGCATTGAAAGTGTCATTATTTACCGACTGACACTTCATGACAACAATCATAGAAATTCGTAAAGACTCCTTCATGTTCATGACAGGTGTTATGTCATGTTTATGACAGTGTCATGTCAGTCTTATGAACACCCTGTCAAATAAAGCGTTACCCAGTAAGTTTATTGCTGTTATAGTATCCTTCTGTAAGATATATTTCTTCCCAGTACAAGGCCTGGCCTTAAACATGGCACTGCAGCAATATTACCTTTACCTTATATAAAGGTACACCGAAGGAGGGAAACTTAAAAGTGCTGGAATTGCGTACCTGTTCATAACGGCCTACTTAAAGTGCTCATTAGGCAAAAATGTCTTCAGTGAGATGTAAAGAAGCGTATAGTCAGTTATGATAATACGCTAATACGTCAGCAACAATATGACAGTTGTTGCTGACCAGTGTGGAATGATAATACGTTTTGATTTCTTTTTCATTGACTAGTAGAGAACCACAAATATCCGACAACTTTAAAGCCAAACCAACCTGGGGGCAAATATGTGTTTATTTATTTCATTTCGATAAAAGTAAATGTTTTCAAATGAAGAATTGACCCAATTTCTGGTTATCATGGCTGAGAATACAGTTTTCATATTCAAAAACTACATTTTGAAGCTGGATGCCTTTAAGATGATGTACAGATACATTTTCCACAAAAAAAAACAAACAAAAAAAAAAACACTATTTTGCTTCAATAAAATATTGCATATTTAGATTACTGCCAAGAAACAAATGATTGTTTTTTGCATTTTGTCAAACTTTTTTTTGTGTGTGTGACCCATTGGCATTTTCAACTTGATGATTTCGGTCAGTATGGCAAAAAAGTTTGGACACCCCTGATCTAAAACATTTCAGTGGAATAAAATGAATCAAAAACAGACACTTTCTCCCGGCAGCGTTAGTGTGTTGGTATACGTGCAAACGCTCTTCAGATGACGCTCTTTTCCCTTCCAGCTCACTGTGTGTTCAACCAAACATGCACACAGCGGAAACATACGCAGAGCCTCACGTACAACTGACGGGCTCTTCAGGACGCCTGAAGTGAGACGTGGAGATCTTGTGCTGCAAGCTTTACGATGCTCGGCTAAATGCACACGGACTTTTTTCCGATTAGAGAGAAGCATGCCGATGTCCGACTTTAAAGGCTTCAACAAAATCTGGATCCAAACTGGTCGGATTCGTTCCCCATATGTATTTTTCACTAGTAAAATGTTAACTTTAGAAATGATTTGGAACTCCCTGGGATCAAAGTTGAAAACCTATAAAAGGTTAAATATGACCTTCCATCCATATTAACCTTTTGTTTTTACGTTACATAAAGTACCAGTTACTGATGTAACTGGTACTTTATGACTTCTGTTTAGATTTCAGTTCAAAATCGTTGAAAGAAATAATTTTCTTTAATGGAAAATTAAAGAAAAGCTTAAACTGGGTTTAACAGTACAAGACTTGATACCAAGAACCCATATCAGTAGATTACACCTACAGTAAACTGACTAGAGGAACACACACACACACACACACACTCAGAGAATAACTAGATAGCACTTTCACAGACTTTGCTTTGATCACAAAAAATTACAAAATCAATTAAATCCAAGTACCATACAAACACCTTCCTTCTGAAGAGGCATTAGGGTTATAAAAGGTTTTGTAATGTAAAGTAATGTACTGTAGGCTGGCTTAAAATGATTCTGTTACAATTCAAAAATTTAATTTGTTTTAGTTTTACTCCAACATAAAAGGCCCAACGGCAAACTGACAGCAAAAATATATCACTCTCAGAGTTGGACATTCTTTAAAACAAAAAGAAAAGAAAAAAAAAGGGACAAACAGAGACGGTTTTCACACTGAGCATTTCCCTAATTCAAGCTACTGGATAAAATCTTTCTTAGATGTCGCAGCCATATTCTTTGTAGCCTGCTAAATAATGAGCTGGACAGACAAAACAATTTCTTCTTCATTGATCTGGAAGAAATGATTTTACAAAACAGAGGAGGACACCCACTTTTGAATTTGGGATCAATTTTGAATAGATTCCTTGTTGAAAGCTTAAGAGGTTTTGGTTCTTTTGGAAATAATCAGGAGCTCTGGAAGCAGGTTTCTATTAAATTTCAACAGATGATGAGTCTCATGGGTGGAGTTGTGCTTAGTACACTTTGACAGACCGTGCTGATAGAATATCTAATTTCCTACACTCAACCGGAGCCTGGTGAAAATTGATTTTACTTTAATTCTGGAGTAGAACTCATCATTTTGTGCTTTTAGAAACACTGAATGTAATTAAACCAGAACTGGATGTTTGGATTAAAACCCCACTTCACTGAATGAAGACAATATTTTCACTTTGATTCCAACCACTTCGCACTCAGACCGAAATGCAAAACTAATTGAAAAAGTTTTTTGGCAAATTTTGATTTTTAAACAGCTTTGCCTTCAGTGACCTCTTGACAAGTATACAGATTATTGTAAGTGCCAGATATTACACCCATGGGAATAGCTATAAGTTAGATGAAAAACATAATCAAAAATCATAGTTGGGTTATCCTACAATTAGTTATATGGATTGCATTGGAATAAAGTCGTCTTTTTCTTTTTTTTTTGCTGTTTTTGAAGAAGTCTTAACGCAAGAAATGCGCTTGGAGAAAGATGTCACGCTGAAAAGCTGCTAGCTTAACGCAGCTTAGCGATAACATGAAGAAAACAATAGCAACACTACATACTCCCACTAATTGTTGGCCCTTGGATAACAGAATAGATTAAAAGTGCACACATGCACTATAATACTACTACTAATAATATGTGAGATACAGGTATGTCTTTGCTTTGGACTTTCTCCATATGTATGTTCCAGAACCTGTCTGGGTTTACTAGCAAGCTGGCAGCCAACAAACTTGCTTCTGTACAAATGTTAAAGAGGTAGTTTAGTTGTGAAGCTTGTAATGAATGTCTTAACTTAAAAGTAAATACAGTAAATAAAGCAGCATCGATATGTTAAACTAACAATCTCAGGCAAATTAACCCTACTGCTTGGAATCAATACTGTAAGTTGAGACGATACAAAAACCTCAATCAACGCTTCTTTGTTTAGAGCTACAACGATTCATTTAGCTGGCAGAGCAGTTTCCTCAGAGGGACGACAAAAAACAAACTTTTATTTTTTTTTCCTTTCGAAGGCGCTGCACCTTGGAGCGACGGCAAAGCTTCTGGATAAAACTGCCCTCGGGTGGAGTCCATTAATCTTTCCTGTGTCGGCCCACTTCTGCAATATCCGTTAATTGACGAGGCGCGCAGCAACCTTTCGGTGTGTGTTGTCATTAGGTTTAGACAGCTTGGAGTCCGAGCAATTTAGCCGTCCTCACTGTGACAGGATTAATGTTTGTAAGTCTAACAATGAATTAGACCCATCTGTTTAGGTTTAAAATATGTCTTTAAAGAAAAAAAAAAAAAGAAAGCCAAGGAGTATGAATCAAATCACACCCAAATACTTACAGCTCATTGAGATAAGATGATAGACTCACACAGCAGAGTTAATGACTTGATTCCCTTGCTACTATATTTGAAAGTTTTCCTTCTACCTCAGCTAAAAGTAGCTCTAATCTTATGTTTGCACAATATATAAAGTAATCTTTTGCTAGATATCCGTGGATGATTTTAATGTTAGTTTTTTCAATTTACTTGAATAAGAATAATAAATGGTTTAGGCCTGAAACAAGCAGACAATCTGTTGATCGAGTCTCTAGGTGAAGAATCCAACCACTGTAGGAACACACAAGGTTTTCATTAGAACATTTTAACATTTGAGAGAACGCAGTTTTAAGATTCCACTGTTTTTTAATTAGCTGAAAATTTGCCAAAACTGGGTAAAATATTAGATATGGATAGTTTTGCAAGGTATATATTTTACTCTCAGTAAATTGGAATATGCCTTACAATGTGGTTATCAGCTTAATAGTACCATTTTAAAATCAAATTGAAATAGGTATTAAATATATTAACGTCGAATCATTAAGAAAAACAAACGCTTGAAGATATCAAATCTATGTGTAATTAATCTCTGTGAATTAAGTTACTGAAATAAACTTTTCAGCCATATTGTCATTTATTCAGATGACCCTATATGTCTGATATTTGATATCAAACATCAGAAATAATCTTTGTTGCAATTTAGACTTGCAAATTTGAATTCTTTTTGAATGTACACATTTCCTTTTTCTTGTAATCAAAGTCTCTGTGTATGCAACATTAAACGTTCGTACCGAGGCTGAATTTCGCTGTTTGTTTCTGTTCTTTTTTATTTTCCTTGGTGAGATTGGTCTCCATAGTGGCCCACCATAGATTAATCTCGTAGCTGGGATTATGGAGTGGGCTGTGAAGATGATTTAAGACTCCTCCAATATTCCTGCCTTCAGGGGACAAATGGTGGGAAAGCAAGCCAGTGAGGAAGCGGAAGATGAATGGAACACAAAGACGGAAAATGTTTCAGTGCCACTTGCAGCATGTTTTCTTTGTCAAAAGCCGCACTGGCCCTGTGTGAGTGAATAAGAAAAAAATAATAATAATAATATATATATATATATATATATATATATATATATATCACTCCACACATGTCCTGATTCATAGTCATATCTCATGAATTTTCAAAGCTGCTAGCAGGCTTATTAGTGTTTTACGTCCTTATCTCAGCAGTGCAGGTATTGTTCTGAAATTATCTGGACTTGGGGTTACATCTGCACTTTAACTTCCACCCAAAATCATAGATTAAATATTCTGAACAAACTATGGAGATCACATGAAAATTAACAGAAAAACAAACAATATTTTAGATTCCTCGTTGGTGCCATGGTTTTTATTTTATTTTGTGTGGGACAGTCCGCTGTCTATTCACTGAGGTGATGGGCAGATTCTATAGCTCCTGACTGGAGCTATAAAAATCTCTATTTCGCCTTCAAGAGTCAACTAGTTCAGTTCCATTGCTGCCACCCTGTTGCATCATAAATGTGGGAATTTCACACTTATGTTGGACTGATAAACTAAATAATTCATTAGGTCTAAATCCTCAAGAATCTGTTTTTCATAATTTGCGAAAAAGAAATTTCAAGTTCATTTGGTCAGACCATGTGACATGATTTGACTTTGCTTCCGGGATTTCTAAAGTTCAGGGTAAAATAAGGTGAGAGTTACTATTGTGTTTTAACTTGCAGTTTGTTAAGCTTTTTTTTTTTTTTTAAATCAACAGTGCTTTTCAGAAGCCTTTCCTGAGACCTTGCAGTTACATAATAGTTTCCGCTGCACAATTCACGACTCAATAAAATCACAGCTATTGAATAGTGAATTTTAGCTATGATTGTCACTTCTGTAGATGTTTTCTCCCCCCTACCCTGGTTCATCCGAAGCTTTTTAAATTATGCAATTCCCCAGATTTACCTTTAGAAAGAGTCTCAGCTGAAAGGTGGGGGGTAGAGGGGCCACCAAGGTCACCAGTCCATCAGGCTACTGACAGAGAGATACATGACACCCGCATTTACTCGCACTTCTGCAGTCAGTTTAGAGTTGCCATTCAACCCAGCCTGTATGGATTTGGACAGTGAGAGTGGAGAACAAAAAAGAAGTGCTCAGAGGAAAAAAAGCTCATGTCAAAGGTCTCCATGTGTTTGGCTTTACTTATTTGCTGGAGTGTGAGTTTTGATTTTTTGTTCATTTTCTTTGCATGCTTAAAAGTGGAAATGAAAGGTAGATGTGATGATACGAATTGCCACAAAGAGCCCAAAAATGTAAAATCCATATGTTTCAAAAATGGAATAACGCATTATCTGTGTTGGTTACACGTACAACAGCATGACAATCAGCTTAAACATCAGTCATCTATTGGTAATGTGTTTAAATAAATAAATTAATTAATTATTTAAAAAGTTGCAGTTTTCAGTTTTCCTTTTCTGGGTTATAAATACCAACTTTTAGCAGGTGGTATTTTATTTTATTTATTTTTTTGCACAATCTACATAACTCAAGTTGCTCTGGGACGATTGGTAGCAAAGCCAGCAGTGCGGCTCGTCACATTCTCGCTTTTTCTTCTCCTGTGCGAAACTTACCACCTGCCTTAACTTGTTTTTACTCCATTCACGCCGTGCAGCTCAAACTGCTTTGGGTTTCAGGTTGCTGTTTAACTGAATATGCCCCGAGGGTTTTCTTTAAGATTACCGAACATTAAAGAAACTCCAGTTTCAGCTTGATCTTTTCAGTTAATATATAATATGCTTTACTCGTTGCTCTTTCAGCATAGATCATGCCTCAGGTGTCACCAGTAATAGATCTGTAGTTGTTACAACATCTTAGAAATCTGGATGAAAAAGACGTAACTATGATTCAAATGCATGTTCTTGAGTAATAATGGGATTTTGTGAGACGATGTAAGAGGTGTAACATGTTTATGTACGAGCTTTTATTTGAGACCCGTTTCTGCTCCTCCATCCTTCTTATTGTCGTTTTTTTTTTGTTGTTGTTGTTGGGCGCTCTCCAGTTGAATGAATTTAGTCTATATTTCTTGCCATCAAAAATTACGACTTAGAATACTGCAGACGAAAGTGAATATGCTATTCCCGGCCTCCTCTGCAGCGTTAATCCCATCTGAATGGGACTCAAGTCAGCAGTGTAGAAAATAAGGCAGAGCGTTTTGGAGCGTAAGCAGAGGCTCGGCGGGTGGTCCAGCTCACACCTTGGCCGACACGTTGCAGAAATAGCTCCCTCCGAGATGGCGTGACCAGATGGAAAACACAAGCAAACATAATTTAGTGACCGCAATCAGGTCCCATTTTCCCTTCCCAATCTGCTTCCATTATGGAGTATTGTTTTTTATTTTTATTTTTTCTTCTATGAACGTAAACACGTCCTGCTTGTGCCAGCAGCATTTTTCTGTGCCCTGGGAAGCTGATGGAAAACCCTGAACCTTGGCCCACCAGTTCACCTCGCCGCCACAGGGAAAACCTTGAAGAAAAAAGAAACCTAACATAAGCATTAAAATCAAATTGACTTGCATTGTGTTGCACTAGCAGAAGGCCTTTCTTTTAATGTCTGGCTGATTTTAGTTGCATTAAGGATCTGAAAGGTACCTATTTTTGTCGCTATGTGGGTGAAGTTATTCTAGGGCACAGCTAACACAGTTCCGTCTCACAGAAAAGGATCTAATAGGGATTTATTTTTTCAAATAAGCATTTTCCATGTTTAACCAGGTTTGCTTTTAAACTAGTTTCATAAAATAACATGCAATTATACTATTTATCTCATTAGAACTGCAAATAGATGCCTTACTCGCAGCACTTTAACTTATTAACGCTGTTTTGCAATTCCAATTTAGATAGGAACCAGCAGTTTTGCTAACACCACCTGGTGATACTAAAATACCCAAACGCTTTATCCACTGTTCACATCTTCATGCCAGTGTTTTCTGTCGTTTTGAAGGCAGACATTTTAACCTTTGAACAGCTTTTGCACTGTTTTGAAAAATGTTGAAAAGTTCTCTCCTCTCTTGGCATCTTCCTCACAAAAATAAGTGCTGCTCTTTTGAGCTTGAGCTTTCAGTATTCACATGAAGCATATGTCCAAATTACAGGACAGGTCAGTGTTACCGTCTTTGCTAACCAGTTCTTGACCCCCTCAGTTTAAAGAAGATAATTGTCTCCTTAGATCAATAGCCCTGAAATGGCTAACTGCCTTGTTAACTGTAGCTTTAATCTGAATGGGCCATTAAGACGTTGGGTAATAGCGTAGGTTTTAAATTGGTTTGATAGATGTGAATCTGCTGGTCACACACCGACAATGTCTAGAGGCTTCTCCCCTGTGCTTCATTTTGCCAAAATCCCAAGTGTCTAATTTCAAGTTTTAGACTTGAATTTGCTGGTAAACCTTTGGAAAACAGCAGGTGTGATTTCATTAAATCTCATTTTAATAAAAAAAAAAAATAATTGTTGGACATAAGCAAAAACAAAACAGTTTGTCACACAAACTGTTTTGTTTCCGTTAAAATATCAGATTTGTCACCAATTCCAATGATGTTGATTTCTCACATAGTTAAAAATATATGCTGCCAATAAGTAAAACCGAGCTATAACTTGTTTTAGGTGTTTTTTTCCCCCCCTTTGTCTAATTGTTACAGCAAATTGATTGTTTTTTAATTCAGTTTTTGCTTTCACCCCATATTCTTCTATTTACCTTCTCTTCTCTCTGAGATTTTTTCATTGTTTCTTTAAAAGGAAAAAAAAAGAGTGGATGTTTCTAGAAATATGTCCTATAACTGACACTCCTGACCGGTTGTTCGGCCTCTATATTCTTTTCTGAATTGAAGGAACGAACAAACAGCTTGTTTCTTTCTAAATACATCTGGAATACCGTTTCATTTTCCGACAGCAAAGATCTGTTTCATGAAAACACATTTGCCCAAATAAATACTACATCTGTATGTGCTTTTATTTTACGAGACTTTCAATATGAATTTGTGAAATGCTGTGTTCTATTTAATTAGTAATTCCACTTCCAAACAAATCAGCTCGGTTTGGATACGTTTTATTTTTTTTAAAGTTATCCCTTAAACATTGTATTCTGTTTTTACTCGATCTCTTTATTGCATGATGTTACAGCTTCATTGATGATCCGCATTATTTAAGTGCTCACAAAATAGAAGCACAAGAAATCTGCAAAGATTCAAATACCTCTCCGTGGCAGCTTGCGTGCCGTCTCTGGGAATGCATGGATTTTCTCTGGGTACTTATCTTTCCTCGACAGTCCTGAAATATTCATACGATTCATGTTTGAGAGATAGCTCTCTAGATACAAGTTGGCAAGAGAAAAATTTTAAAAGCATTTATTTTGTCATTCTTTTAATACTCGCTGTGTCCTTCTATTCTTGTCTTCTGCCTTAAATACATGAAGTTATCTAATGATGACGGATGAAAAAGTTGGGCTTTTTCATTTTGCTTCGGCCAACTTCTATCACAACTTTAACATAGACAAGAAGCTCAGCAGCTGAAAACAATAATTCATTTCATAAGCTTCAGTCAGCTAATTTGGGTTAATTAGGTAGTTCGACAACAGGTCAGCTAACTGGTGCTGGCATAAGATTTATGCCACTGGCTGGCAGGTTTACAGTGACAGAACTTTAATCCTGTTGGCAGGAAGGTAAAAATAAAAAAAAGTATTGTTTTCTCTTCAGACAGTAATATCAGGCTCGCATCACTGTACGGTCGGATCAGTTCTAATGGACTCAGAAACAGACTAAAAGGTGTTGTGGTTTTAAAGGAGTTCCTGCTGAACCACTTCATCTATCCTCCTTAAAATACATGTAGGTTGCTCTCTGTTTTGTCTTGATGTCATGATTCACTGATGGATAAATAAAAATAAAACTGACTTTAGAACTCCTGAAGTCAGTGGAAATCAGTCAGTGGCAAATCTTTTCATTTGTTTGCTGCAATATCAGTGTTGTTCCCGTCTGTTGTGTGCCAGGAATCAAAGCTCTCAACTTGCCCATACTGAGACTTTCTGACCTCAACTATTGTTGTGAGAGACAGATGAAAAGACTGAGGCCAGACAGAGACGGAATGAGGATCTCCATCATTTGGGTGGAGCTAGTCACTGATAGTTGAGGTCAGCAATACCTCCTGATTGGACTTCAGGACAACCCCAGAACCTTCTGAGTGAAAACTGAAAAATACTGGCCTACTTTTGTTTTTCACACTCCATATTGAATGCAACAACACGTTCACCAATGAATCAAGATTTTTTTCTTCCTTTCTTTGATAACGTTTTATCTATCTTGACCACTGTAAATGGAAAAAAAATTCCCCATTCTGCAGAGGCCAAGGAGATTGACCCTCACTTAGCCATCACAATTTATGACCTGTGGAAGTTGTTTTGTGTTTGGCTTTTCTCTGTTTTTGACATCTCAGTTTAAAAGGATGGCGCAAACTACCAGGTAACCTTGCAACCTGATGTTATACAACTGTTTTCTCCCCCCACAATCACCAGGTGCTATACTAAATGACTGCTTTTACTCAAAGATCAACACCAAGCGTGTTGCGCAGGCTGAAAGAACTGCCAACTCAAAATATAATACAGGCCTCTGCTTTACTCAATCAAAAAACATTGTATGACATATGGCACACATATTCCAACTGAGGCCTTGCGGACGCAAAGTCACATAAACATCAAATATGAATCGACCCACATCGCTCAAATTATGGAAAAGCACATTTCTGATCAGAGCAACCAGCAGCCCTTCAGTTGCTTCATCATTCCCAGGAAGTGGCAAAACACAACACACGGGAAGTGACACGAAGGGAGACCATATGGGTCTTGCGATGATGCAGCATGACATAACTTGTGACACCCGCCGCTTCCAGGCTGACACCTCATTAAGCCCTTTCCTCCCTTACAGTAGAGGCAATGCCGTCTCAACGGGCAGAAGGGCTGTAACTCTGTTGGTGTGAGGAAAACAGAACAAACTGCTTACATGTCACGGCAGCCAAGCATTACTCCAGTAACGCCGCTTTTACTGGACAGTTTACTCACCTCTTACTACGCTGGGCTCATGTCTAGTACATGTTGAAGTAAAAACAAACAAACATAAGACGATTAGAGGCTTCATTACTTATGGTGTTAAAGTTGAGGGTGAAAGGATAGAAGTGCCAAATGAATTTAGATGAAGACGCTGTCATTAAACATTAATGCCAGCAAATTACAGATCTGACAACTTAGCCAGTCGTGTCTCATACATGTTTGATTTTTAACAAATCCTGACAAGCCAGGATCGGGTTTTATTCACTGTGCCTGAAATCCACTCTTTCTTTTTTTTTTCTCTTTTTTTCCCAGTTTTATTCTGGACAGTATGTGAGAGATTAAATAAAAAATAAAAACAAATATGAAAATGAGAAACATTTTTGCATGAAACCATTCAGTTGTGTATGAAATCACAACTGTAGGGCCACATCTCTCTACAATAAGACAGAGCGTAAAACACAGTAGCATGAAACAGATAAAGGAAATGAATAAAGAATCTGTGAAATATTGCAGTGGTATCCACAGGGGATAGGGATCACAAAAAGCTGAAATTTGGGATTACTTGTGACATCCTGGAAAGAACAGAAAACGCTTTTGGATGCCTATTTTAATAGCTACAAATTTAAATATATCTTGATATGCATTAACACACAGTGGAAACCATCTTAGCACCAACGTAAAAAATCAACTTGCAAACACCAGACAACAGTGTATCAAGTGGTATCATGATTTGATATTTCAGCTTCCCAAGTTACATTTTATTTAAAATAGCTTAGATATGCTCTACAAAAAAAAAAAAAAGTCAAAAAAGAATTGGGTTCTTCACAAATAATTTGAAGTCACATTCTGCAGAAAAATGCAAAAACGTGAATCCACTTACACAGAACTGCCAATGGGCAGCGTTCCACTGAGCATGTTGGATTTAGAGAGATGTTATTATAAGCAAAAAGCCTGAAGAAAGACATGATATCTTTGTTAGTGTCACTTAATTCAAACTAAGTTTTGTTTGTTTTGTTTAAAAAAAAAAAAGGCTGTAAATGTGTTATGTTTTAATGTCATGAAGGCGGTATAACAGCCTCAGTTATTTTTTCTTGGTGAATTTGGATGACAATGAACAAAACATGTTTTGTTTATTACAGAGACATCCTCAAGGTAACATTTAAAATGAGAAATGGTTCCCACTGCGCATATTAATCTACTTTAAGTGATATGTGATGTTTAAGCAATTAAAGTAAGCAGTTAGATTCAAGTGTTTTTATAGAGAGTGATTGCGGTTCCTCAAACTTCCTTGTATATCAAAGGTTCACTGTCTATGCCGATTGGAAAATAATAAACTTTGATATGGCGTGAATCTGTCAGTATCATCTGGCTAAGATACTTGCTAGGGAGTCATGAATCTGACCACCACAGAACTGATCATGAGCGTAATTTATGTAGGCCACTATTGTCATTTACCGAGCCACACTGACAAATGTGCCCAAATGACTCCACCATATCGACAAACAGGCAAACTGAGGTTAAATAATTTGACCAGGGACACAACAGCCTGTGGAAAAGGGTTAACGGAATAAACCTCACAACATTTCTGTTGCAAGATGACAATGTTTCCCCACTGAGCCACCGCCTCCTCACCAATGACGGTCTACTTGAAACATCTTTAATCTCCTGACAAACCTCTGCCTCTTTTTAATCCCAACCGCACCTTTTAATCCACTGGTACATTCCCAGTTTCTCTCTTACCATTATAGTAGTGAAACGGGAAGGTGTTTTGTTTAAAGTTGCCTTCTTGTAAACCAGCTTGTGCTTATTATACATTTTATTTACGACTTTAGTGAGATGCCAGGGGGAAAAAAAACAACTAAATGAATAAAATTTCTGGAGTGAACATTGTGTCCTCCAACTGAGTAAGCAGAGCGCTCCTCCCTGACCTGTTTTGGCATTCTACCAGTCTCTCCTACACACGGCTCACAAGACTTCACAAGTCAGTAAGTCGGCTAATTGTAAAGTCCTAATGTGGACTAAGGAGTGCAGCCAATTAGTGGTTTTAAGTCAATACTTAATACCCGGTCCAGCAAATTAACCAACTAATATAACCTTGTTAAACTTTTAGTGTTACTTGAATGTTTAGAGGTGATTACTAAGTTATCTTTTTCTTTTTTACTTTAAAAAACATCCACTAGATTAAACTGGTGTTTATTCCGTATTTTGCAAGGGTGTACTTTTTATGACATTTAAAGTCAGCATGACTTTAAAGGCATCTCTACATCTGTCTCCTCAGTAAGAGATCATTTTTTCACTGATAGGTATTTTCTCAACCGACATAAAAAGAGAACCACAGACAGCGCTTTAGTTTTCGAATCAAGTTTTTTGCAGAAGGAGAAAACATAGCAAACCACTTCTCCAAGGTGTTTACTATGCGTTCTGAAACTCTGCAACAGAGCTTGCCTTTTATTAACAAAAAACAAAGCAGGAGTGAATGGAATGTGGGAGAGAAGGAGGGCGAAGGAAAGGAGGGGCTGTTCTGAAAACAAGGAAGAAGGAAACCCAGGAACTAACATCCTACACAGGTAGTTCAACAAGTAAGGAGTATTCTGGTAGATAGGAAAACAGCTGCAGAAAACATGTCCAAGGTTAAGGGAAAAAGCAAGTTTTGTCTTTCACACAGTTTTAACAAATTAGAACACTAAGCCTTTAAATGAAAAACAAACTAGTAAAGCTACTAATGTAAGAATGATAACAAAACATAATTATTTTAACATTCACCTTCATGTTTTTTCATATATGCTACTTGCAAACAATTTCCATGAGACTCTCAGCCCTCACAGGAAAAATATGCAAATACCATTTTGTTTCGCTCTCCATGTCTATATATTAGAATCTAAATAATCAATTGAGGCCTGTGTAAAAATAATATTAGCAACTGCAAAGTAATTGTCGCTTCCATAACTAAAAGCAGTTGTACTTTTTGGTTTTTAACTCCAGTTTTAGTGGTGCGATTCCAGGGAATTTCTGCTGGTTGCAGGAAGATTCTGTCAAAGCTATGAGAAGACATTTTGAACGTGTCAGTAACCCTCCATCCAAATAACAAGCCTAAAGGGACATCCTGCACCCCTTCTTATAACCAATTGTCCTCCCACTTATCCTCAATGCAATCCGGTCTCCCCTCTAATCCTCTTCACTCCTCTTTCTGTTCACTTATCACCTATTCTTACAGAAGGAACACAAAAAGTGGCCAAATGACCCAAAGTCCTCGAGTGCTGAACCTCGGACCCCACAAGCAGTTCTCTGTCCTTAGCTACCGTGTTGGGTTATGGCGAAGCGCCCGCTGACGGATACTCGCCTCACACACGTCATTACTTCATGCATTGTCCTCTGTGTCCCTGCCTCATTACTCCTCATCTATTTTTAAAAGGGAATATGCCTTTTAACAATTAGTGTGTTTAGAGGCCAATCTGTCACGCTCATTACAGTAAACTCCCATTCTCTGCCTAATTTACCCTTCTCTTTCTTTCCCCCCCTCATTTCTCAAATTCTTACTGCCTTCCTACATCTGTTGTGTTTTTGTGTCTAAACTCCCTCTTTATGACATTGAAAGTGGATGAGAGGAGGCACTTCTGATTTATATTTGGACTCTACAAATGAGGAGATGAGTGCCAAAAGTAGAGAAAGACAGTCAGATGGTGCCTGACTCCCTGAGGAGGACAGTGAGATCTAAATTTTCATATATTTTTTTTTATGACTCAAACAATCAAGCAGGAGTTTGAAGGGATCCAAACTGCTGCTGCTAATGACAGCAACAGAAAACACTTCCTCTCTGACACACAGAGGCGAATTAGTTTCCATCTGAGATGGGTCCACGGAGGACCACTGTTTACCAAGTCAGCCGTTTCTTCTCTAATTGTCTGATCTAGTTTCAACCTGAACGCATTACAGACTGCAGCCTCTGAGGACTCACTCTCTTTGCTTCCTCCATCCTTTTTTTTTTCTTTTTCGCCCCGCTCTCACTCTGCCCCTCTGTGAACAGACAATAAATCCAGCTCCGCTTTCTTTGCTCCGTGTGAAAGGCAGAGGAAAGGCACAGCGGTGAACTTCTTTTTTTTTAGCCAGTTTAAATCTGCCAGATGAACTTCACAGCCCTTTCCCACGCCAACCTGTTTCGAGGTAAGAACTATGCGAGTTTGTCTGAGGATGAGTGAGGAGTATCTCCTTATAAGCGCACCGTGTCTTGTGCTGGATATTTGGATAAAAAGAAAAAAAGGGTGACTTTTTCCACTTCGTTACATCCCTGTGTCACTTCATGCCAAACGATTCCTCAGCCTCACCATGAACGCTTCTAATTGATCATAAAATCTTAATTAGTTGGATCTCTCTCAGTCCATGCAGGCACAGCAGACAAAGTGTTTCTCGATTCACTTATTTATTATGTTCTTAATTGCAATTTCGCAGTGAGTGCTCATGACATTTAGAGACCTTGCAGCAGTGGACAGACCTGATTAAAGAATTTGCTTAGATTCCATCTGCTAATTACTGCAAACAACAACAAACGCAGCCTAGTTTGTTAATAAAAAAAATAAAAAAAATAATTAAAATGAAGTAATTCAATATTTGGTCAAACTAATCAAAGAAACTTTTCTGACAAAAAGGGCAAATTGGAGTTCTTGGTGTTTTATTGTGATGCTATTTTCCAACATTGTCTATTTTGGCATGAAGAGACAACATTTATGGTAACTAAGAGTACAATGATAAATCTTCATTAGTCGACTCAGTCACACATAGTAAACCACCAACCTAAGCTGCCAGATGGAATAATCTAATGTGAATCTATTTTAGTATATGTTCAGACCAGTGTGGGAGTGTAGATACAGCAGTTTGGAAGAACGCTACACATGAACAGCTGCACAGTGCTGATTTCCAATCATCCAGGACATTGCAAAACTTCAAAAGAAGCTGCCTGGACTTCCAAGTGTTCCAGTTTTCAATTGGCCGCCTCCTTCCTGATTAAATAATTTTGATTCCCACTTCTTAGTCTGGTCTGGGCCCGTCCTTCTGGTGGCACACGTTGGTGCTGTCAATGGTGCATCTCAAATGGTCAAAATCAATATGGTCAGATTGTCTACAAATCACATGTAAGATGTTTGGGGCAATTTCAAGTCAACAGTTGACAACAGTGACCAGTTCGGAAGCATATAGTGCATATCTGCCATGCAAGGTTATCACTGTACATGTGAATTAGTCTCTGGCACAATTAGTTTTTTTCCTCGCAGCAAACGTTTCAATATCTAAGTGTGCCTGAATCTAAAGTGTGGAAAGTAAACTGGCAGTTTAGATTAATGAGAGACGTGAACTAATACTTATAAGCAGACCTTAATAAAGATTATTAAATGCCCTGTCTACTTTCATAGTAAAGCAATTAATACTGTCATTTTGTACAAGCAAGTGGTGGAAGACTTGCAGAATGGTATCACATGAGGTTGGTATCTTGCACAGGGACTTACTCAGGGAGCATTAAATGCTTCACAGCATGTGCGTCACATGCACATTCACTTTTGAACAGACGAAAATGTGCCAAACAGTTGGTGGAATGTGGAAGATTAAAAAGAGATCGTTGAATTCGGAAATAATTTAAAGCAACTTGTTCTGCTGTCTTGACCTTTATTTCTATAAAAATGCCATTTGCATTTAACCCCTAATTTACACATATAATTACTGCAACCATAAGTCTAAAATGTGCGAATTAAAATAGTAATCCACGATGTGGGAAAAGCATAAAGTCATCTTTTCATTTGCACGTTCCTCAGTCCTAATTTGGTAGACTTAAAATAGTTGAATCTATAATAGCACTTGATTTTGATAAAGCAAAATTGTTTGTTGCTGTGGTAACCTGATACTTATCGGTGGTAACCTGATACTTATCGGTAACACTTTGCATAAGACTGACATTATACTGTCGTAAACATAACACCTGCTATGAACATGAACGAGTCTTCATGAACGTTTATAACTGTTGCCATGAAGTGTCATTTGGTAAATAATAATACTCTTAATGCAAATTTGCATTTTAAGTTGCATTAAAAGTGTCAGCTTAGCATTATTTGGTAAATAATTACATTTTTATGCATTAAAACTTACATTAAAAGTCAATTAAACGAGTCAACTTTCCATTAAGTGTCATAATTTACGGAATGACACTTCATCACAACAGTCATGAACGTTCATGAAGACTCCTTCATGTTTATGACGGGTGCTATTTTTATGACTTTGTAATATCAGTCTTTTGCACACCCCTTTAAATAAAGTGTTACCGACTTATCCAAACAGAATGTAAACCAGTTGAAAAGTCTACAACCCCCCCCCCCAAAAAAAACACTAATTATCGGTGCAACAATTGCACATTATGTTTTTAGGCATTAATAGCTATTTAATGACAAAACTAGCTTTGACAGTAAGGTGGCAGGCTGACAGCAGATTCATCAAATGGTCTGTGCCATGGCAGTTCAGTACAGGTAAATCACTTTAAGCCACTATTGCTCTGTGAAAATTAGTTTTCTTAGTGCTTTTATGAACTTGGAGACAACTCCAATTCCAATTCCATTTGCTTGCCTCTTCAGGCCCATGAGCTCAGCTGCCACACAAACTCTATGATCAAATACTTTGTAATAGTGCCCTGACAGAAGGCAGCTGCTTTTTTCTTTTTTCTTTTATTTTCTGCATGAATAAATTGTCATGGAGCCACCTTCCCAGTTGAACAGCATCAATTGCTTTCTCCAACTACAAATGAGCGCATGCACAAAGCACTTTCTGAGGTGCAACGCAAACCAATTTACCAAGGAGTCGATTCAAAACACAGGAAGCTATAATAGGAAAAATAAAAGTTAGCTTAGCAGGTTGTCACGAACTGATGATATCCACTGGCTTCACTTAAATGTGGGTGACTGCTTCTGTCAGTTCTTAGCTGGCAGACTTTGATAGTGATAACAGTTATACACTCACACTGTTTAGCTTATAGTAATGTGTGTGGCTTCCATGGCTATGCAATAGAGAAATAGCCTTTGCATGAAAGTAGCAACTATGTATTCTTGTTGCTACATTGGTGTTGACAGTAACTCACAGCAGAATGTGACATCTTCTCTTATTAATAATAGTTATATGATGACTGGATATGTTAAATAGGAGTTTGAGAGAGAAACTAACAATGCCAAAGATGACACAACCTGCTTCCTGGTGCAGATACAGTTGGATTATGGCAGTGGTTCCCAAAGTGTGGGGCACGCCCCCTAGGGGGTCGCTGTGCCATTGCAGGGGGGCGTGGGAAGCGGTATGGATGAATAATAAAAAATAAAAAAAAAACAGTTACACAAAAATATTTCACTGTAAAGATGGTTCGTAGTTTATTTTGTTGCAACCTGAAGTGTGAAATAATCTTCAGAGGTGTTTGAAAACAAAATATGTGTTTAGGTTTATGTCTGGTTGAATGATGTGTGTGCCCCATTGATTTTTTTTTTCTTTTTTGGGGGGGATTCTATTGTAACCCATAGGGGGGCCCAGAAAATCTTTGGGAACCACTGGATTATGGTATGATTTGAAGTGCTTGGCTACCGTTGAGGAAATATGGCTGTTCAAAAAGGTTGGTTTAATCCTTTGGATCATATTTCTACTGTCAAACTTAAGGATCCTTGATGGCCAAACATTCCCATCAGTATTTGTGCAAAAGAGCAGAATTCATGGTTCAAATCAACTAGATCTCGTAGACACAACGAAGCTTGGGCAAGTTAAATTAAACCTACATATGCGGTTATGGTGCATTTGATAACATTTGTCTGATCTGAACCATTTCAGTGTAGCAAAGGAAGCAAAGATTAAATTCACTGCATGCTGTATATCTTTAGTACATTCTTCACAGTTACACATTGAAGATGTAAAATACATTTACTTGAAATGTAAACATTGGTGGTACAGGTGCTAAAAGTAATTTTGTTATGATACCCCTGCTGTAAAACAAGTTATAATATGGTACAGTAGGCTGGAACACAAGCACAACAACATATGGCTTTTATACCAGCCCACATTTTCTTAATGATCCCAAACTGCACAGACATCATCACGATCACACAAAACTCAACAGCTCTCAGAGTTCAAAGCCACTCACAGGTGGAAAATAGCTTTCAAAAACCCACAGCTGAACAGGCTGACCGAACAGATGCCAGAGAGAGGCTGAACTCAGCCAGAGAGTGAATAAATGGTCAGACATTTCCAATATACAGCCAAGATTCCAAAGATATTATTCGCCTGAATTTGGCATATCAGTTTTTTCTTCTTCTTCTTTTTTTTATTACATAATTAGAGATAAAGGAATAGCCTCCAGAAAAGATGGAGAGCAAACTCTTGTCTGGCCTCTGCGTTGGCTCCAAAAAATGTTTGATCCACTTATCTTGTTCCCACTGGAAAACAGGGAAGGAAAAATGAAGACCCTGATAGCTTGAAAGGAAGGACGCAGAGGCCTGGGATTTTACGTAGAGGCAGAACAGTACACAAACACACCCGCATCCAATTACACTCACAAACACAACCATCGTTCACTCATGCAATCATATTCTCCGGGCTTTATCACAGTTTCTTTCTTTTATTCTCCGCTTTGCTCCCCCGCTGGCCACTGTCTTACATAAGCTGACAATGAATGTTGGCTGCGTGTTAACTCCAGGGAGGCAAACAGATCTCTCCTCTACAATACAGAATCAAAACGGAAGGTGATCTGACAGCACCGTGGCGAGGAGTTTAAACTCCATTTTATCTTAAACATCTCAAATGTATACTTTCCAAGCACAGCATTTCATGTTCTAAGAAAATAAAGGGAGGCAGAGGTGTAGCTATCACACTCATCTTTTACAGAAGCAACTTCGTGTTTCCTCAGGGTAGGCACTCTTTCAACCTTTAAGACAAGGCTTAAAAGTTTCCGTTTTGATGAAACTTAAAGGCTTAGCAGTGAAAATTGACACACGCCTCAACCGTGCTGCTTGTTAGCATGTGGCTCTTCCATGGCTGTTTGCAGATGATGATGCCGCAGTAGAGGGGCTTGTCCCTGCTAAAGTGTTGGGTTGTCTGATGTCAAGAGGGCAACAACCTCGTGGCTCAAGTCAGACTAAATAAAGTAGAATTCCATCATTATCCAGGTTACTAACCTTGAAAAGTAACACATTTTGCCCCAACTGGAGTAGCTTTAGAGTAATTGGCATTTCTCTAAAGCTACTCCAAGAGTCCATTGACAATTCAACCAAGAGACCACAAAAGCTCTGCAACAACATCTAAATTACGGCAGATGATTTGCTAAAAGCTCAACTTTATGGATGCATCTTCATATTAATTCTTAAACAGCTTCATAAAGCGAGGTGCCTGTGCACCCCTCAGGGCTTGGGGGTGAGTTGAAGCTAACATCTACAGATCGCCTCCTCGTGCAATTCATGTGTCGCGTTGCGTTTCCTTTTTTTGGAATAAAAATAAAAAGGTTTCCTGAGCAACAGAGGTAATTTAATCTGTTTAAAGACTCACAACATCCCAAATGCACCCACTCACCTCGTTATGTGTTGGAAAGCATCGAAATCTGTCAGAAAGAGATCAAGTCAGGGACACAGAGCCGGTGCCATGACACGCATCAGATGTATGTTTCGGCTCATGCAGGGGAAACCGTTGGTCTGTGCCTTCATAAAGTCTCATGTAACGTGTGTAACTCAGGCGCTGTATTTTTTATTTTTTTTAAAGAGACAGAGATATCACAAAAAATCCTCCCCCTTCTTTTCTGTGCATTAGCCTGACAGCTTTACTCTGGGAGGGGGATCCAATGATGTGCACCTATCTCACTCTTTTCCTAAGCCTTGATAAATGCCCCGCTGTCACACAGCACGATACCATGATTTTGACCTCGAAATGAGAAACTGTGTTGGACAAATACCAAGGATATTGGCTTTCACTGTCAACGCGGGGCTATGTCAAGAAAGCTCGTCTGCTCACCGCCTCTGATGGGTGTGAACTTCTCCACCCGTGATAGATTTGCAATAAAATCACGGTGATAAAAAGAGAAGATCCCGCAAAGCTGTAATCTAACAAAAACCTAATATCTGAAGAGCGGGGGTAAGATCCACTTAGATAGTATCCATTAAGATATTGTTTGCACCGAGACAAAGATTTATTAGTCCTTATGAAAAGGCAGGGACAATAATAGCATATGAAGAAAAGAAAGAAAAAAAGGGACATGTTTACATCAGGCTGAGGTACACTTTCACAGAAATGTTTCTCCCTCAGACATTTAATAGTCATCAAGCTGCTGCTATGATTTTCTCCATTATAACAGCTTCTGGCTTTCATTAAATAAATTATACATCTAATTTGCCTTTGTGTTGATAGAGGAAAGCAATATTCAGTGAAACAACCTGGAAATTATTATTATTTTTTTTCCTACAGCCATAGATGTTCCTTAGGTTGCAAGTCTTATTAGATGGTCAGAGTACTTGAAAGGTTATTATGATTTTCCATAATGAATGAAAACAGAGGTACAGTAAAAACCAATCTTTGAAAAACAAATACAAATTTATTTATTTTTTCTCATTCTGACATCAAAACCTGCTAAACCTTTCCTGGTTAGGTGACTTAGGAACAGTAAGGAGTAATGAGACAGAACTTTTGTTAAATATTTCACAATAAATGGACTGTACACGTGTACAGGCCCAAACCATGAAATTCCCACCGCCATGCTTGAATGTAGTCATCTTTGTACGCCTCGCCTGGTTGCCTCCACGCACTTGATGCCACCTAAACCAAAAAACTTAATCTTGGTTTTGTAGCTTTAGCCTTGGGCTTCTTTAGGCAATGTTTGTGAAAACACATCATTGCAAGTATCAACGTGAATTAATATCGTCCCACGAAAATCTTAAAATCGTCAAACACGTTCACCGCTCCTCTACTAACCTTGCAAATATATTGATCCCCATCTTAGAAAAATCTAGAAAACCGCAGCGCTGCTGAGTGTGACAAATGTTGCATTTGCAAAAAAGAAAAAAAAAAAAAAACTGTGTTGAATTACAGTGACATGGAGAGTAGCAGGTTCATGGACTTCAGCTAAGGGGAGAGAGTTTTCTGCAGCAGAATAAGGGGAAAAAAAAGAGATTTGAATCCAGAGCAATATTTAGTAATGTGTGTGACAACCACAGTGCGTCATATTTAATAGTTCTTGAATGCTAGTGTTTATATTAAGTGGCTCATTAAGACTGCTGAGCAGGAGTGACCAGGAAGTTTTTAGTGGGGCGTCACACCAAAACAAAAGCCCAGGAAGGCAGCAGAGCTGTCACAAAGTGAGTCAGATAGACAAACATGATGAATACATAAAAAACAAAAATAATTGCAATCGAAGTTATTTATTTTCTTTCTGGAGTTATTATTAATTAAAAATATTAATAAAACTTTATCATAGGGAATTAGAGGATGAGCTTATCTGAGGTGGTTTGGTATATTTTTCTGAGCACAGGGACCGGCCAAACCTCATGGAATAAGATACCACTGTCCTTTTCAGAAGCTGTAAACATCATCTATAAAATTCTTATCTACCATTTTTAAATAACAGTTTAAAATATGCAAATATTAGCGTTCACTACCACACCCTCAGGTAGTTCTGAGCCATGCGAGTAAACTGTCCTCCGTGTTTCAAAAATGTCCTGAGAGACTCCACAATTATCCTCAAGCGCTGCTTCATGTGGAGCAGCGATGCTGTTTTTTCCTGGTCAGATGCTCAGAAAGTTCTTTGCCTTATTGAACTTCCAGTGACCAGTATGAGAACAACAACACCACATATGACACACTTGCTCCCCGATCTCACCTGAGGACTTCTAACTGTAATAAGTCACATCACACCAGAGAGGGAAAACGACTTATTGGGCACAATCTCAGCCCTTCTGCTGCAGGGCTGTTCTCACTTTTGTTGCAAATGGTTTAGATATTATTATACAAGCTCCACACTGACTACTTTAAATTGTATCAAAATGTCATGTAGTCTTGTCCCATAAAAGGATATGATAAATTATCTTTGGAAAGGTTGAAGGTGTACTCACTTTTGGGGCCTGCCATAGCAATGCATGGAGGCGCCTCACTTATGACATCACTCATGACACACATCTGAACCAATCAGAGTTCTCCGAAGAATAGGACAAGGGAGACTTTAAAGGATAAGGCAACTTTTATTCATTTTTGGTCTGTTTACCTCTGCACTGCATATATGGCACTGAAATAATAATAATAATAATAATAATAATAATAATAATAATAATAATAATAACAATAATAATAATAATAAAAACATATGTTAGATATACGAATTTGGGATCAGAGAAACATTTATCAGCTGTTTAACACCTCCTGGATGCTTCCAGTACTGTCCTTTAAACAGAAACAGATGAAACATATACTACCCTCTTTTGTTTGAAGTCTTCAGACAACTGCGGTTTACAAAACTGTTTTAGCTCCCACTTCCAAGTAGGAGCTTTCCTAGGATGAGGGGAAAGCTTTATGGTAACTAGTTCTCCGGCTTGAAATTCAATTACAGTAGCACGCTCATTTGTTAAACATGTGTCAATGTGCGCTATGACCACAGTAAAAAAAAAAAATCTGGACATTTTTTTTAATACACGTAGATTCACTCCAAAGACAATGGCTTGATTTATTTGTGAGGTTTACCAAGAATTTTTGGACTTTTATCGAGACAAAAAATAGATAAATAAATTGAATTAGCCCTGTGATGTACTGTTGACTAGGAGCTTACCCACTGAAGACGGGCACCAGGTCACCTGTGAGGTTGTAAAGATAAAGAATGGAGACGATGGATGAATCTTTCAGATGACGACAACTGGAAATGTGAAATAATATTTCTGTCATGGAAAACAAGTGAAAAAAAAAAAAAAAAAAAGAATCAAAATTTTCGGGACTATATAGAAGCCCAAATCGATTTGGCATTGCATGCACCAGACCCAAGAGACGCAGAACTAAATTAAATTCATTTACATGTCAGTGGTTGTTTAGAAATGTAATGCTGCTTCAAGCAGCAGAGAGATAAATGTGTGGTTACATAACACTCCTGTGAAAAGCTACAATATTTAGTATTTTTGGGACAGGCAAAATAGCACTGCTGAAAAGAATGATAACAAGGAGTCAGACAAGAGAACATTTTAAAACCTATAAAAAAAAATCCAAAATCATACAGATTAAAGCTTTCTAAAGACAAATCTGTTTCAAAACAGAGCTTCATGGTTGCGACTTAAGAACCACAGAAGCAAACTTAAAAGCAGATTATATGAATTTATTTTTAACGGTCTTCCGAGATACAGTGTTGTTTGGCTCCTCAGCTCACTGGCGGAGCGCTCTTCACGCAGCAACGTTGCATGTCAGTCAAAGCCTTCAGTGTGGGCTGCAAAAGCAGAGACGAGTTGTTGAAGGACAAGGACGCTGAGTGGGAAAGATGGGGGAGGAGAGGGCGGAGTGGCAGATGCAGAAGCGAGGATGAAATAACCGGACGGCATTGGAGGTGATAGTCCAGAACTGACGTGATAGAAGCTGAGAGACGGGCAGAGAGAGACAAATGGGGGCGGGGGGTAAAAAGCTTAAAAAAAATAGAGGAGGAGTGGGGCTAGGGAGAAGGCAGTGAGCTGGCCCAGCCTGTCAGAGATCAACAGGCAGAAACAATCAGCAACTCATAGCTCGCAGCCGTGAAAAATTCTGCGTCTAGTTGGATAAAGTATATGACCCTAGAGCAGATAAATGCAGCCGGTTGTCATGGTTTGTTTAAGGTGAAGATTGAGTCTGTTCTCAGGGTGACCTTTGGACTTGAAAACCTGTTTTTGCAGGAAAAAAAACAACAAAAAGAAGACATTTGCAGTCCAACAATCTGCCATTCCTCCCACTTCTGTGTAATTATGGGTGGTAAATAAAAGTGACTGGTAATAATGCCACTTGTCTACTCAGGGAAGAGAAAAGTTCCCTCAGATTAGTCACTTTTGAGGGCCCACATATCAAACGCGCAGAGCATTATGAAATCCTCTTTGCACTGAAAGGTGACAGAGACAAACTGGGACACGGCGGGCTCCCGAGAACAGGCTTCTAAAAGGTTCCTGATCACTCCTACACAGCAGCAAGAGACCCAAAGAGAAACTGCAGGAGACAACACAATCACATGCAGCGGTTGTCATCGCGATCCTTCTGCATCTCCGGGCGTCGTTTCGCAGCTAGCTGTTGTTTCGTTTCTCTGCTGTTTCTTTGTTTTCTTTTCCTGCTTTGTTTCCGTGCGTTTGAGTCACCTTTTCCATCCTTTCATTTCGGTTCAATGTAAATCTGAGTCTGTTTGCTAGCAAATATCTGTTTTGCAATCTTTGAGTCTCATTAGTTACCTTTTCACCTTCTTACAACACGCCATATGCATCCCAACATGCAGACACAACAACAGCCTCCTCTGCAGTTCATGGATTCCATGTGTGCAATCCAGTAATGCACTGAGGGTTATCCATTATAGAGAAACGCTATTATAAATGCATGACATGTTCAAAGATCTTCTCATAAAATACACATAAAAAAGGCTTGACTGTTCAGACGTGCTAATCATAAAAAAAAATAAATAATAAAATAAAAAAAATATATAAAAAAAGGGTAAAAATTCCAAACTGTGTTCAATTATTGTTTATAAACCATTTTGGTTTCAGGGCAAATTATGAGTTTGTCCTGTATTTTAATCAGCTGGGTTGCAGTCCCCTCTAGCTGAGGGATAACTGTTTAAAAGCAATAAGAAATAGATGCTTTTAATGAGCTGGAATTATTTTTCACTTTGTTTGACTAGAGTCCAAG